>JAWMRA010000050.1:4454550-4478592 GCA_035584735.1 Pseudotriccus pelzelni | reverse complement strand
CCCCAGCCCATCCCATCCCAGCCCAGCCCATCCCACCCCATCCCATCCCATCCCCTCCCATCCCATCCCAGCCCATCCCATCCCATCCCATCCCACCCCATCCCATCCCTCTCCAGAAAACGCCTCCTTTGCCACCCCCAGATGCAGGGCCAGCAGGAAAGGTTATTTTATGTTCCCACCCCAGGGCAGACACAGCCCTGGTGCTGCACTGGGTCTTCCAGCAGGTTCTGTGGGAATCCATCCCGGCTGAGCTCAGTGCAGACCAACACGGCTTTTGTTACTCTCTGTGGGAGGCCACAGGTATTATTTTTTGTGGCTGTGTAAACCACCCCACAGTCACTATAAACTCCAAGTAATCTGGAAGGAGTGTTATTCCCCATTCATTCATTACTTCATTTAAGGCTTATTTGCTTAAACGAATGAATCTTTATTTACTTTTCCTTGTTTTAGACACAAACATAACGCATACAGTAGGGAATCCAGAATCCATCAGCACTAGAACTCCTGGTTCTAAAGCAAGGAGTATCCAAATGTTGTGGAACAGAGAGCTTGTACTCCCTGGCACAGGAGATTTCAGCCAGTAGATGTCCAATTTAGGATAATACTGAAAAGCCTGACCTCGGTTTTACCCACACAGTGTCAAAGTTTCAGTACCAACCAGGAGTTATTTACAGTGGTGCCCTGGGAGAGATGGATCTACTGGGACTTTCTGGCTGGCAGTGATGTAAAAGGACTGTTTGGATAGGAATCAGCAGGCCTGGATCACTGGGCTGTAGGTCATAATACCCATGATATTACTGTCATTTTGATTGTGCCCATTTGCCCTTAACGTAGGACAAACCCTTTAACCTCCTTGTTTCTCCACTCAGCCCTTGCCTGTTCAGCTGGCCTGGCCACAGCTTGGCTGTAGTGGTTGTATTATCCACACTGACCCTAAAATGGAAAGGTGGATCATGCCCAAAGTGAATCTGGAGGAGAGCGTTTACATTTGGGGAGAAAAAAACTTTTTGGAGACAGGCTGCAAAGCCACATCTTAAATTCTCCAAGTTTCCAATTAATTTGGGCCCAGGTCTTAAGCTCAAGCACATCTGGAACAATTACTGCTCCAAACATGTGGTACATGTCCTAGAAGAAAATCTTATAAAACAAAATAATAACCCCCCCCCGAGCAGAACCATCCTCTGGCTTTTCTGTGGAAGCAAGAGAGGGCTGCTACCAATCTCAGTGCCAACAACTTTGGAAGCCCCAAACGAAGTTATTTAATAATGACAAATATCAAACAAACTGCAGAAAGTGGGGGCAGGAGGAAACACTTCCCTCCCTGCTCCTCTTTTCCTGGCCTGCCTGTGTGTTTAAGTGACTCCAACAAACCCTTGGCAGCAGCTGGCACGCTGGGCCTGGGCAGATGCCAGCCACGGGGCTCCCACTGGTCCTGAAAGTTGTATTTTATGTATTTATGTAAAACACACATGGATCGGTCTGAGTGGCTAAGCGAGCCCCTGAAACCAAGATAAGCAAAGGCAGCACTTTGCAGACACTCTGCACGTTCTCCAGATCCTGTGTCTGTTCCTATGCCAGGCCAGCTCCTCTAATGAGGTTCTTATGCAACTTTATTTCAGTTACAAGGACCCCAGGTCTTCTTTCAGTCAGTAGGAAATTTTCAGCTGATTTTGGAGACCCAGTATGTTGTCAGGCAAAAGAAGCTGCAGCATTTGGCTTGTAGTGTCCCAGTCATCAAGATCTCTCTGTGCCATAAGAAATCAACTGGATTTTTCTATGCAATTAGGTACAGAAATATGCCATTTTCCTATTTGTATCCATGCTTTATTCTGTGGAGCATCTCCTCAGTGAGGTGACACATGATGCTTCATAAAAAGGGAAAAAATTCCAGCCTCTGACCCAAAGAAATGCCCAGTGAGATGCTTGTTGTTAGTGTTTGAAAGCAGCAGGAAGAGCTGCCAGGAAGAAGGTCTCTCTGACGCAGAGGTGTGGTGCTGAGAGCCCTTCAGGAACCAAAGGGCTCGGCTGGGTCAGGAGTGCTGGAGGCTGAGGCAGCAAGGCAGGTTGGGATTATCACCCCGAGAGGAGCAGAGCCTGTGCTGAGCTCTCTGGTTGCAGCCTGTTATCAGCTGCTCCAAGGGGAACGGACCTGCCTGAGCACTCCATGTCCTGGGGTCACACCCACCAGTGCCACGGTCTGTTTTTGTGCCCCCTGTAAGGTCTTTGAGCGTCTGTCCCGTGCAGGCATTCAGCCCTGCCTGGGCAGAAAACCCTTCAGGCAAACAAAGTGGCTGAACTTGAGCTGGAAAATGGAGCACAGGCTCCAACCCACAGACTAAACATCAGGACCTATTATTTCTTCTTTTGTTTTAAGACTCACATCAGCGTCAGGGAATGGAAAAAACGTGTGAATCGGGTCATTTCCAAGTTACGTGATTCACTCTGATAGGATGTTGCATTTCTTTGTCTCTCTTCAAGGAATCACGTGGAACAAAACCACAACAGGCTGCTGACTTAGTGTGGGGTGGGGGTGGGTGGAGGGAAAGAGCAAAAGTGCCGCTTATTTTAGAAAATAATTATCGTGCTTATCTTCTTCCAGGTGTCTCCAAGGCCTGTAGAGGTTTGACAGGATTCCCATGAATGAGAACTTTTACCCACAGCTCTGTCCCATTATCTCTCTCACATATAATAGAGCTGGAGGCTTGTGGTTGAGTGACCTCAGCGCTGTTGGGAAAGCAGTTTGCTTGCATTATTCTCACAACACGTGGTTCCATAAGAAACATCACTCTGTGCCCAGCTCTTTGCCCTTAACTCTTTCCTGGGACGAAAAGCACTGAATAAACACAGATATGTCACCCTCTGGCATTTGCCCCCTCTAACAAGTATAAGCTTTCTTATCACAACACTCTTTTTTCCCCTCCTACTTTCACAGCATCACAGAACATGGGAAGGGACCCACAAGGATCGAGTTCAACTCTCAGCCCTGCACTGAGCAGGGAAGACACCCTGCTCTCACCTGGCAGTGCAAACAGCACAATGAAACTCCTCACTGCCATGCAGGGGAACCGTGTTCAGTTAAGTCCTCCCAGTGTTCTGAATAGAGAGGTTTCCTCAGTGGTTCAGACTGGAGACTGCCAGCAGCAAGAAAGCAGAGCCAGTGAAAAGGTGGGAGCACACGGTAGCTTGTCGCTGTGCAGGAGGAAAGTGTCCCTGCCACGTACTGCAGGTTGGCATATTTGGTGAAGAGCCTTCATTTGAATACGTCATTTGTACTCTGGATGAAGTCCAGGTGTCACAGAAGGACAACCCTCACCTGTCTCCTCCAAGGTGCACCCCTGGAGGTTGGGGGCTGAGCACAGGGAGGGGTCCTGAGGCCCCCAAAGCTTCCCAAGTCACAGGTGCCAACGTGACTGCACTGCCAGGGCAGGGCACTGCTGGCTGCCACGCTGTACGTGGTGATTACAGTGTGCACACCTCATCAGCTGCTCACATGGGGCCTTCTGACTCATTTCCACTTAGAATCTAGATGACAGTTTGGCTGGAATTAGCCATGGGCTAAAGCCAAAACCCTGGATCTGAACTTCCTCAGATTTTGGGAAGGCTCCAGTCTGGATCCAAGCTGAGCACATGGCTCTCAGTTGCAAAAAGATTGGAGCCAAACCCTGGATCAGAACGTTCCCAGAATATGGGGAAGCTCAGAGATTGTCTTTGATGCTGGGATCATCTCATGTATGGGCTTCCAAGGGTGAAATACTGTCCTTGTGTTAGGCTACTCCTTGTTTTTGTCCATAGCTGCTGCATTTTTAGCACTGAAAGTCTACCTTTTCAGTTCTTGAAAAAAGAAAAAGGGGGGGGCATGTGTGTGTGTGTATTTCAACTGCAAAAGCATCTTCTTTTGAATTTGGCTGTTGGTTATACAAGAGGCTTTTTGGCTTCAGAGCCCTGGCCACCAGTGCCACCAGTGCCACCAGTGCCACCAGTGCCTTTCAGTGCAGAGTCCTGGATGAGGCACAGTGACTGCAGCAAGAGCTCCTCGGGTGCGTGTTATCCCCGAGATCACCATCTCAGGAATCCTCCGGAGAAAAGCAAAGGGCTGCAGAGTAACAAAATTCCACTTTCAAGCTGCTCAGGAGACACAGTGCTAACAAACAGCCCCCAGAAGGCGAGATCTTGCAATCTGCTGCTGCAGAGCTGCTGAGAAGCCCGTTCTCAAGTCCTGGGGATCTCAGTGTGTGAAGCTCGGGCAGGAAAGCACGAGAAATCCCACAGAAGGCGTCCCTCCGAACGTCTGGAACACGTCGAACCGCCTGCCCTGTGTGCCAAGGAGGAGCTGAGCTCCAACAGGAGGCTCTGCCAGCACGGCTCGCTATCAGCAGCTCGAGGTTTACACACTTCAGTTGACACCTCTCCCTTGTCCTACAGATGTTGCACTACATTTCAGATGGAGCCTCAAACAGTGCAGCTGTTTGAACACATGTGCATTTTCCACTCAACAAACCGCAAGAATAAGGCAGCAGGTTACAAGGTTTGGGTCCTAGGGCTACAAGGAGAGCAGCAGGCACCGTGTTTCTTTGGGAAATCTCTGCACTCTCTCCTGTAGTGTCTCTCTGATTTTACTCACTGACTGTGCTACACTCAGGCCATGGGGAAGGGAAGGTCTGATTGATATTGCAAGTGACAACTGAGACCTCAAAATGATTTCTTCGGTTCATCTTCAGGAGGTGATAAGCTCAGAGCGTTTTGCTAGTTCTGGAGAAGTAGAGTAACTTTGGCTTTTATTTGCAAAAATGCACTTTATTCCAACTTCTATTAATCCACTGTTACTTGTGAATAAATTAAAGCCTGCCCCAATAAAGGGGTTTAGAGAGGAATTATCAGACATGCTCAGAAGGGAAAGATTTTCAATATTCTTTCCCCTTTTGCTGCTATAGGATACAAGAATAGATGATTAGGTCTCACCAGCAATCTCACAAAATTATTGGATACCCACTCTTCTATCAGTAGAGTAAAGAAGATGAGGAGACTCCCAGGAGTGATTTAACAAAATGAAGTGAGGCCCAAAATGGGCATCTTAAGGAACATGAGACCTCAGGTGTCATTATTCTCTCATTGCCAGGGGCATCTATTGCAGGTACCCTCAGTTGTTTGACTCTGATTGACGTCAGTTGGTGGAAGGTAAATTGCACTTCTTTTTCATCTGATCCAACATCTGGTTTTTTGAAAAACAGATGTGCACAAATCAATCTGATTAATGGGCTTGATTCTGCAATTACTGCAGGATAAATCAGCAGCACACTAAAATCAACCTGGTGTCAAATTCTTGCTCCTGCACCTTCGGTGTTCAGTCTGACTTGAATTAGGTCTTTGCTTTGTGAAGCATCTTTAGATACAGAAGGGCCAGAGTAAAATCCCCAGTGCCAGGACGTGGAGTATTTCAGATGATCTGATGTGGATCTACCACTAATGGGGCTTCAATGAAAAAAATCATGCCTTTAAAAAGGCTGCAGGCTGTCCTGTGGGCTAACGGGGCAGCAAGGCCCCTTTCTCACAAAGTTATTCAAGCTTTGATATTAATTGGAGTTGCCAAAGGAAAATATAAATATATAAAATATAAACAATAATATAAATATATCAAACTCATAATATAAAAATAAAGACTTACTCCAGGGAGATAGATACACCTTTCCTAAAGCAATGAGGGATGCAGCTGATTATCTGCTGGAAAACCAGTCTCCATGCTCTGTAAGTCAGTTGGAAATTCCAGCACAGCACGTGGCTGTTTTCTTTGAAGGTGCTGCTGCTCCAGGAGAGAGTGTGTTTGAATTTTCCCCAAATCTCGGAGTGCTTTGAGCAGGAATCCATCACCTTTTTTTTTGTTTGTTTGTTTTTGTGGTTTTTTGGTTTTTTTGTTTGTTTTGTTTGTTTTTGTTTGATTGTTTTTTTTGTTGTTGTTGTTGTTGTTTGGTTGGGTTTTTTTGTTTTGTTTTCAGCTGAAAGCTAATAAAAATGCTCTATAAAAAATGAGTTTGGCCAACATCTGGAGGCAGATGAAAATCCTGCATGCTACTGTTCCACAGTCTTACGGGTCGTTAGTACTGCAGAACGTCTATACAGAATATTTATCTGAAGTATGTAATAAAATGAAAGCTACTGTGCCAAATTTAGAGCAACCTTTGATGAAAAGAAAGGCCTCACATCAACATTAAGCTGGAGCTCGAAGAGCCAGAGAGGATCTTTTCTCTAGCCAGAGCACAGCAACTTGTAGTTACAAAAACTTAACACTAAACACAGGGGGGAAATTTATTATTTTAACTGTGAGACTTCATCACTGGTTAGTTTAATGTGTCTTTCCCCCTTTTTTCTTTAATCACCCTCCCCCTCTCCTTGGGATGGTTTATCGCTTGTAAATTATTTGTCACGTCGTTGTAATTCTATCCAGATCCTTAACTTTCTAATCATGCATCTTTTATGGGGTCTCTTTTAAAGAAGCACTATAATTACTTGCCAAGGGTCCCTGTAAATTTTATCAGGCTGTAAAATATTATACTTTAATTATTTGAAAAAAAAAAAAATTGGAAATGTTCCCTCCGACAGGCTGCGCGATCGATATCGCAAGGAGCAAGGCACCTTCTGCAGCCTGCACTGGTTTCTGCTGTCCATCTCGGAGGCCTTCACAACTCTTCCACTTCGTTCAGTGGTGTGGGAAAGTATTAATGGAGAAACTGGCCTTTGATTAAGCTGAAACAATTGCTTATTGCATGTTTTGGCAGTTGTATAAGACACTAAGAGGATGGCGAAGGATCCTCCCCCAGTGTGTCTGTAGGAGGCACAGGGCTCTGCTCTCAGCTGGGTGACAGCTCTGTGTGTGTCAGACAGAGCAGAGATGCACAATCAACTGCAGATGCAGAAATGAGTTGAACCTCTCTCACAGGAAAAGGAAGTTCTCTAAGAGAGAGAATTTTCTGGTTTTAGATAGACTTTGAAATTATTATCTTGTCGATTTGCTTAGTTTTATTAGTAGTGAATATAGAAGCACCAACAACATCTCCAGGTTTTCTGTAAAAACCACCTAAAAGTACTTTTCCTGAAAGCCTTTTCTGCTAAAAACACAGCAGTGGTAGTAAATTGTCCCTGTTCTGCACAGCAGCAGTTTTGCAGCAGGCTTGGCTGGCTGGTCAGTGGCGTTGGCAAACATCCCATGGGAATGTGGAGAGCTCTCCGTGCACCATCCCTACCTGTGCAGGTAACAGAGCTGAGGGTGATGTCCTGCACTGACAGTGCTCTGTGTCACACCGCAGCATTCCTGAGACCAAGCAGCAAATACCTGTCATTCACGGCTCAGGCCAAGTCAAGCAATGATTTTTAATGCTTGTTTGTGAACGAGACGGACTTTGATATTTATTTACAGTGGTTGTTGACCATCAGAAACAGTTCAATAAATATCTCTTGTAAACCACACACAAGTAAATATAAAGCTGGCTCCAGCTATACGCTGTTGCTATTTTTAATAGCTGAATGCTGACAGAAGGCAGTGGTAAGAGTGGTAACCACGTTTAAACACAGATATAGTTATGGGTGGTTGAATTATTCATTGCAAGCCAGGGGTTCAACTGAAGTAACCTTTCTACCTGTAGGCAGGTTGTCCACAAAGAGATCTGGTTTTGTTTCATGTCCATTCCACACTGATATAGGTGAATAAAGACACTCTAACAACAGGTAGCCTGAAAAGCATGAAATATATCCACTTGCAATTAACCAGACATGCTGCAGATGTTTGAAAATCAGTATAAAACTGATTTCCACAGACTGACATCTGGTCCTACAAGGGTCCCCGGGGACTTCTCTGCTGTTGTGTTAGCTCAGGGTTCAAGTTCATGCTCCAAGACAGCTCCCCAAACCCTTCAGCTGTTTACCTTGCTGCTGTGAAAGCTTACACCCCTGCTCAGGTCTGGAGAGAGCCAACTGCCTCGCTCCCTTGGAAACTCAAAAACCAGGTTTTTAGCCCTCCAGAGCTGCCCCTCCAGGCAGGAAGAGTGTCAGAGGCTGAAACGAAACCAGTTTTAACCTGGAGATAAAGAAATACGTGGGGAAAGAAAAGAAAAAGAGACCATAGGCAGGCATATTCTGCATCCCAAGGGACAGGGAGCAAAGATGGGAATAGCTCTGCTTTGTGGAGCCTGCAGAGATGTCACTGCCCGCAAAAGGAAGGTAACACCAACCCCCTCATGGCCACTTCAGCATTGCTTATTCTTATTCCCCGCTCAAACCAGCTGCTTCCCTCTGATTGCTCGCCGTCGGGGCCAGCGTTTGTACCCCAGCCTGCATTTTTGCTCCCTCCTGGGCTCGCCCCTCGCCCTTCCCCGGAGATCGGGGATGCCGGTCCCTGGCACTGCGCTCCCCCCGCGGGCGCGGGCACATCCCGGCGGCTCCGAGCCCTGCTCCGGGTGGGATCGGGGTTGGGAAACCCACCGGGACACCTCGCAGGCGTGCTGGAGGGCAGGCAGCCGCTGGAAAACCGGCAGGCAGCCGCTGGAAAACCGGGAGGCAGCCTCTGGAAAACCATCAGGCTCCCGGCCCGGGGGCACCGCGTCCTGCGGGCTGGCTGGCAGCTACCGACCAGCACCGGCACCGGCACTCGGCGTGGAAACTTTGCGGCCAGAGACCTGGGGACCTGCTCCTTTCTCCTGGCGTGTAGCTGCTATCCGTCACAACCAACACGTGGAGGAAGCAGGGAAAAGGAATTAACCAGAGGTGCAGAAATAAACTTTGGTTTTGGTGCAGGTTTTTGCTGATTTATCGCTTGTGCATTTCAACAACTACTTTGTAAGTGGTTCGTGAACTATATTAGTTTCTGGAGAGTTTAACTATCAGTATCTATGACAGAAAAATAAAGCATGGCCTCAAGTTGCATTGCTATAGGCTCACAAAAGGGAGCATTATGGGACAGAGATTAGTAAAAAAGCTACAACCTCTTTCCTCTTCCCTTTTCCATCCATGACTTTAAAAGCATCTTAACTTCTGGTCTGAAAAGAACCATCCCCCACAGTGTCTCCTCTATTAGAAGATCTCCTCTACAACATTAAGATCCTGATTTTTTCAACATAGTAATTGAAAAAACACAATAAAACGACAAAAAAGGGTAACTTGTACCGGATTGAACACCAAAAGGTTTACTTGACAGTCTTGACCTAACTCGTTTTGAAGCTGCCAGGGCCAGGATTCCAGTCCCCAGTGTGACACCTCAACCTGGTGTACAGCGTTCAGAAACACAGACCACAGAGCCTGAGCACATGGAATTATTCCATGCAATCACAAAATGCTAATTGGTTACTAAGGCAAAGCTCTATCACATGAAATGGAAAACAAACCAGAAGCTGTTTCTGCAAGGCTTTTAAAGTTAAAAGCATGGCTAAGCTCGGGCAGTTAGAACCAATAACACTCAGCTATTCTCTTTGATCCCGTGTTCCTGCATGTCCGTTCTGAGCCCATCAATATCCCGTGAAGGTCGGAGGGAAGGTGTAGGATCTCTGAGGATTGGCCAGATGCTCCCTTTGCATCTCTCTCAGCAACTCTTTCCCATATTTATCTTCATCAGTGATTCTGATACCGTAAACAAGGGCAGCTCACATCAGACTCAAGGTGGGGGGGGAAAGGAAATAAGAGATGTTTGGTAGGGGGATGTTGTCGTGGGTCCAGGCCAGACTTCCCAGTTGGGCTTTCCTGGAGCTCTGCACCTCTAAGTAGTGTATTTGCCTCAGGCAGCTTCCCTCCATGTAATGGCAAAGAGAAACACTGAATCAACAGATATACACACACTTAGAATTCAGAGAAAGCAAAACTCATCCCATCTCTGGGCCTTAAACTGTACTGACGTTATTAGGAGGAGAAGGCATTAATGCCACAGCAATGAGGTTTCCCATCACCTGCTCTTGGCATCCTGGAATAGGTGGGAATTTTCTCCATTTATTTGTGGCGGGGCACGCTGCACGGGTTGTTCCTTTAGACAGGTACCAGGTTCCAAAGTTTAAGAAAATATCAGTAATATCTTGCAAATGGTTTCCATAAAAAAGTTATCACAAGGTTTATTTGCCAGGTGAGGGGGATGGAGGAGGTAATAGCCCACAGGAGATGTGCAATTAGCCAGTACCTAAAAATCTTAGACACTGAAATAATCTGAAAAATTGTTGTAAACATGGGACTGTGGAAAAACTGTCTATAGTTGGGGTATAGAATGCTTTTTAACAGATCCTAAAATCAGTGAGCGGAGGTGATAAGTGGGCAGAGGTGTCTCTGATTTCCACGAGGTCACTGAGTCCATCTGCCTCTGCCCCTGGGAACGGCAGAGTTTGTGCCACGGAAGGGCTGCAGTGTCTCTCCCAGCTTCCACTGTGTCAGCCCTGCCTTTTTTAGGACAGGGCAACCCCTATCTGAACACTGTGCCCTGTAAAGCAAAGTGGCACAGATAGTCCCATAAAGGGATTCCCAGTGGCCTCTCCCTGCTCCCAGGGCAAACCTGGCCTCAAGACGAGGTGCCAGAGCCCAAGTGCCTCGTGCTCCTGGCAGCACGTGGTGTTGTTTTGGGGCCGCAGGCTCTGAGGGGACTCTGCTCCAGGGCAAGGCTGAGCCTTCAGCCCCCCTGGGAGACCCCGAGGAGCATCCCCTCTGTGGTGCAAACACAGCCCCGGCTCCGAGCAGGAGCAGAGTGTGCTGTTGCCATGGCAGGGGCAGGGGCATCCATGGAAACCCCTGAAAGGATATTGCTCCGGGTAGTCTCCAAACAGCATCGCCAGAGACGGCACCAGGGCACTTAGAAGGCAGGCTGCAAAGCCAGGATAATTTCAATCCATTTAGCAAAGTGCTTCCACTCCTCGTTTCAGAGCAGGTAAAAGGAAAATACAGTAAACACTGACCAAACAAAGTTAATCTGTACCTATAGCACTTCAGCCAAGAAAAAGCTAAAACTGTGTGACTGTTGCCTGCTCTTGGGTTTCTATTTTCCTCTCGGGCAAACGTCTTTTGCTTTATTTTTTCCCCCCCGTTTGTTTAAAAGAAAAAGACTGCTGTGTGATGGTGAGCTGCTCTTACAGACTCACTAACATAAGGCACAGGTGAAAATCATGGGGTAGTCAATACCTTATGGCAATGGCAGACATTTTGGTAACATGATATATATCTGTGAGTAATCACACACTTTCCTCCTCAGTTAGGGTGGAAAAGTGCCCTTGAAAATTGCTTACTCTCCCACTAAAACATACAGGATTTGTACTCTAAGGGACAAAACAGAAGTCCAATGAATCACTGAAATCAGGAAAAAAAACAAGTAAGGTTGTTTGAATTTGTCCTTTCACAAAGAAAGACTCAGGACTTAGTTTTTAAATTTATTCTTGGTATTGCATTATGTTGTGCCCTTGGAAATATCAGCAAGTCTAACTGAATTTATTCTTGAAATTTGCAAGCAGGGATGAATTTTACTTTCAAGGCTAATACATTTATCAATCTGGTTTTGTCTTCTTCCACTTACATCATCACAGTAGTCAAAAGAATTATGACGTGCCTGACCAGAAATGTTCTGTTGAATGCATCACGAAGGGACCCCAATTGCTTGCAAAGATGGCAAATCCTTTGTTTTCCAGAGAATATGTTCATTGCTCGTTTTCCAGGCATTCTGGGACAAGATCCTCTTTCATGTTCTCTTTCCTGGGGAAATCCTCACTGGATATAAATAACTACAGCACTCAGATGTCTTCCAGTAGCCTTAGTGAAGGTATCACTGGTGTAGGAATTAACTGTTTATGCAAGTTGGGACTTGCTGGGACAGCTTCAAGCTGCCTGCTAGAGACACTTCCCATCCATTGCTGTCTCCAAGGGGGTTGGAGATGATTGAAGAATTACTGTGTTTCAAGGCCAAGAGGGGTCATTTTGATTGATGAGTCTGGATTCTTGCATTTTGGTCTGTTTAAGCCCAGGGTCTGTGTAGGCTGACCTGTTGAGAGCAGGACACTGTGGCTGAGAGTGTGTGGAGAAACGTTTGCCTGCTTCAGGTAACCTCAGTCTGAAAAGCTCAGAGTCTCCAGTATTTCTGCAGAGCACATCTTGAACTTCTCAGTCAGGTAGGAAGGTGCTCTAGCAGTGCTGAGCCCCCGTGTTTCTCCCAGTGTGTAACGCAGCTCTGTGCAGTTCAGCTTCTTATTTTCTATCAACTTGAATATTGAAAATGTAAAACATGCCTTTTTGCAAATGTTGCTGAGTTCAAAAAAGCTTCTACATCTATTTCAGGTTTGTGTGTGAAGCACATTTGAAGACATCAGACACAATCTCCAAATTTTGTGAATGTTATTCAGTATTTTATGTGATTTAGAGGGACTTCAAGGGCAGCTTTCAAGAACATCCAGGCCCTTGAGTAGCATCAAGCTGAGAAATGATCTTTCTTTTGTAGGGATGAATTTCTCAAGCTGGTAAAAAATGAAGACACTATCCCAGATTGGAGGGAATGTTCTCTCTCTCTCCCCTCTCCATCTCTCCAGAGCAAAGATTTGAAAACTGCACTTGGAAAGCATTCAGTCAAGCAGACGGTCAGCTGTGCTCACATTCCATTTGGATCAGGTTTTTTAGAGCTGTGCCAGAATGTACCTTATGCAAAATTAGTAAAAACAATAACACCAGAGCAGAGGAATAACACAGCAAACCATACAGACACGTCAGGCACAACCAGCCGTTAGGTGAAAGGCCAACATCATTTAGCAACTCACAAGTTCATAAGTGGTAGGTTTACAGAAATTTAATCCCCTCCTGCTCATCGGGGGATTTTGCTACAGACCAGAAATAGCTAATTGGGAATAGGAGCAATGTATTTAAAAACAATGAAATGCACTTCAGAAAACTCCTTTGAATTCTTTAAAAAAGTAAAAGCAGTAATTAAAAAAAGATGTTTTTCTAAGGAACAGCCACAGGTTTACAGGGTGGGAATTGGCTAACTTAGAGTCTGGCCACTGGTTGGCAAATGCAGACCTTTACACTATAAAAACTGTTTCAGTAACACTTTGAAATACTTGCCCAATCATGTTTAGTTCACTTGGGATTCATTATAATATCATTAGATGGGATTATATCATTTGCTTTAATGTCAATTGCATTTCCATATTGTGTCCAGTGGTTTTATGATGTGGACAAATATTCCACCAAGGACTAGGCTGAGGCCATCACATTTAAATTCTTTTCCTGAGTCACACTTGGCAGAAATCCCCATCTCAAGACATCCAGGCTGCAAAACCCTCCTTGGAAGCAAAGGGGAGATCAAACACAGTTTTGTGCTATTCTGACAACTGCTCTGATGGGGTTTCTGTTCTAATTTGCTGAACCCATCGCAGAGCTCGAGTCAAGCGCAAGCTGTTGGTGTTTGTGCCACTCTCTCCCTTCACCTCGGCTGAAGGATCTCAGTGAACTCCAGATTTGAGATCTTCTGCCTGACAGTGGCCAGGCAGAGCAGGAGCACGAGCACCAGGTCAGCCACCTCAGCCTCCTCGTCTGGGGCTACACCACTGACAGACACCTGCACCTCCGCAAAGCTGGTCACAGGCCGGACTTCTTGTGCTCAAAGGTCTTATCACACCCAAAACATTAAATGTTCCAACAGCAATAGGGCTCTAGAGAAAGGAAATCATCATAAGTGGCAACAAGAAGGGTGTCAGACTTCCTGTGGCACCAGACTGAATTCCTTCTGTGCTGTGGCCCTCATCATTGTTTTGGGACAAAGAGTAAGTCCTGTTCTTCTAAGGGTAACAGGCAAAGCTCAGGTGTAGTGGATTGCCTAATGTGTTTTCACAGAGTTTTGTGGCTGTCACCTCTAATAGAAATTAAATATATGTGCTAATGGTCTGGGTAACAGGAATGCAGATTTCTCAACGGAAAAAAGTGTTGCTTTCCAAGAGAGTCCTGCTAGAGAAGAAGGTGATTCTGCTATCTAAAGCTGCCAGGAAGTATTTTGAAGAAAGCACATGCAAAGTATGGAAAGTATCAAAGGAAATAAAAGAAAAAAGGCTCACGATAAAACTACCAGAGCTTCATGTTAATAATAATAATAATAAAAACAATGTGTAATGGTACTATACAGAAAAATAATCAACTCAAAAATACAAATGGTGAAAGATCCATTTTATTTGTCCTACAACAGAGTGCACATTGATGAAGCAATTGTTCCTGGTCATAAAATAACAGACATCATTAGGAAGTCAGGTGCTAAAAAAAATTAAAGCAGGTCCACAGTTGGTTTCCTTGTAAAAATTGATCAAGATCCTCTGATTTCAATGCATATGTCTGTGTGTCTCTTGGGAAGCCTCTGCCCCCTGTCTCTTACAGCCCTCACCTGGGCACGATGTCCAGGCAGGGAGCACGAGGTCCTGATCCCTCCACCCCAGGAGGACAGGAAGCAATTCCCCACAAAGGAAACTCTTCCCTCTGCAAAAGCAGGATGGAGCGAGAGCGTGGTGGAGTCTTTCTGCAAACCTTGGAGAAATGTGATGTTTTCAAGGCCTCTTCCTCTCTGCCAGGTTTGACCGAGCGCAGCGACCGACTCAGAGTGCAGTAGTTGGCCACAAGCCCTTGACCTCTTGCAACCCCCACAGAAGATTTGCTCCCAGAAAAACGGAGTCTTGTTGCTCACAAGGCACTGACCAGAGTGGAGGAAGGTGTTCAGAACAATTATTCCTCTGCTGGATGTGCAATAAGCTCTGCAGGCAATCCTCTGCAATATTGTCCCCGGTGTCACCTGGACAGCCCAAGGGAGTTGTGGAGGGTTCTCTCAGCACGAGCCTGGCCTGTGGTGCTGTTCATTCCAGTGGAGAGTCTCAGATTGTCTGTAGGGAGGCTTAAGCCTCTTTCTAGGCATCAACCAACACTTGGCCTGGGGAGAGCAAATGAGTCACATCTGCACAGCTCCTTGGCAAACAAAAGCCCTGTAAAATTCTGCTTTCTTCTACTTAGGATTTTCTCACAGGGAAGATATATTTTCATGGGAATTTACAGTTTTTTGCCCTCAAGAGAAACTTCACCGTTTCCCTTAATCAGAGGTGGTGTCATTTTTACCACCAAACATCTCACGTCTTCCCATCTGTCCAAAACCACTCCAGTGAGACGTGGGCTTGGAAGAACTCGCAAGCCTTGGAGGGCCGGATCCAGCGCACCAGGCTGACTCAGATCCTGTTCTGGCTCTAGGCAGTGGGCTCACCTATAAATACACATCCCTGGGTGGATGTAACCCCAGCATGTGCAGTTCCTGGCAGATGCAGAGCAGAAGCCAAGAGACAGAGCAGATTTCAACCACGCTCTCTCCTGGAACAGCTAAAGGGGACTGAAGCACAGCCTGTGAAGGTGCTGGAGCAGCAGTGAGGACAGGGCTGGTTTTGGCAGGCACAGAGACATGTGCTGTCCTGTGGCCCAGCTCCTGGAAGAGATGGATTTGCTGGGGAGAGGCCTCAGCTGACCGTGTGGGCAGAGTGGAAGCGTCTCCGAGCTGTCAGTGCAGCGTTTCCCAGCCCTGCTGGGTCTGTGCACCGGGTCAGCACAGCATTGCTCTGAGATGGTCCCTTGTATTCTGCACTTTGGTCCACCCAAAGTCAAATCTCCAAATCTCAGGCTCACATCTCCTTGTATCCTGGTATCACCTCCTGTGGAACTGCTTGGGGAAACAGCTCTGGGGTCTGTTTAAGACATGTTTTGTCTGAAGGTTTGGTGATCATGGGAAACTACAAATTGCTCTGAAGAAGAGCTAGTTGACATTTACCATCAGATTTATTTTTCTATCATTAAAATGGAAGGAAACATCAAGGAAAAAGGTCAAGTTTTTAATTACTTCCAAAGAAATAAAACCCTGGTAATTTAAGGTGCTCAGTTTGCAGTAGCCAAGAAGGGAAACATTTCTCCAGCAATGAAAAAGTGTAAGTCTCCAGTCCATCGCTGCAGCAGTAAAATACAGACTTTCTATTTCCCTCTGCAGCGTTTCCCTTATGCTCATCTCCTTTTCCACTGGGATTTCAGCTGCAATTCCCCATTCTGAACTCACATAGGATGGATCTGGGGAAGAGGGTGACCTTTTTTCCAAAGTAAGTTCCCAGCAAACATGCCAGTGAGAGGGCTATCATAGGAAATGAGTCTTGCCTTGCCCTGTGTGTGCTCTGCTGTGGAACCTGAGGAGTTTGCAGAAGGCACCCTGATGTGTGCCACAGGTCCCTTGCAGGAGGTTTGCCAGGTGATGTTCTGTCACCTCTGTCCTTGCAACACCGGTGTCAGCATCTGCTGCCCTCCATCAGGAGTGACAGGAAAGGAGACAAGACAACGAGATTGGATGACTTCGAGTCTGTTGCGTTTATACAAAACCTCACGTTTTCTTGCCCCGTTCAAGTTCTTCAGGAAGGTATCCACGTTCCTTTTCTTTTGTTAGACAGTATCGAGACTGGAGCTGGTGGGTTTTGTTTCAGAGGACATCTAAGGTGCAGAGCCATAAATTCCAGCAGGTTGTGTGAGAGGTGTGTCATCTTTTTTTGTTTGTTTACTTGTTTATGTGGGTTTTTTCCCCGAGGTAAAAACCAGTAATAATTAATGCTGTCATTTAACATGTTCCTTCTGAAGAACAAACCTTCCTCCACTGCCCTCCTTTTCTTGTGCTGTTTCTGAGAGGAAGTGCTGAACGAAAAAAAAAAGCTGCATTTTCCAAACCCACAGTCCATGTGGCCGTGCATGTTGGTGCTCGGTTTAAAAATATCTCGGCTCTTCCAGACGTGTTCAGCTCCCGCCTGTTTTGAGAAAAGATCTCCAGCTGAGTGTTGGCCCATAGAAAGGTGCCTGGATGGCAATGCACACCAGTGAACAGGGCAAAGAGCTGAGCTGGAAAGGAGGAGGAAGATCCCTTCCGATGGACACAGGAGTATCTGCGTGCTGGTGCTGACAGGGTGGCGTTTCAAAGCAGAGGAACGGGAGAGCAGAGTTGCTGGCACATTAACGTAGGGATGATGTGTTTGAATTTCTCTTTCAGCAGTTTCCTCCGAAGGCAGAAGTTCCACAACACAGAGCTAAGGGCCAAGAGATGTCAGTTTAATTTGGTCTCTGATACTCCATCAGCGCAGGGCCTCGGGCAAGCGACTTATCCTCCCTCCATCTGAACGTCCACACCGGCGAAACCGGCGAAAGTGCTTTCCACCCGAGCGTCAGGGAGTTTAGCATAACTCGTTACTGCCTGCTCGGAGCTTTTAAATCCTGCAGCACAAAGTCCTCTGCAGACACGGGGTAGCTCGTGCAGGGTGGTGGTCGGGAGGAGCTGGAGCCACGCTGTGCTCCGGGGCTGGCGGGGCTGGGAGCGCCGGGGGTACCGCGGGGCATCCCCCGCTCGGGGCGTGAGCCCCCGGCTGGAGCAGGGCCAGCAGGGCCTCGCCGAGGAACAAGCAACACGTGTATCAGCCCCGAGCGCTGCATGCAGCTAATGAAAATGTACGTAATTGATATTTCATAACTGGATGGAGAGAGGGGTTTTTGTAGGGCTTTAATGGTATCGATTGACGGAAGAAAGCCAGATAGATGTCTCTAAGCTGCAGGCTATAGGGCTAAAGTGCCTTTCAGTCAGGAAATGTATACTTGTTTAAAATTCACTTCAAATTTTCACATCATTTGCAGCTTTTAATGGCATTTTTAGACCCTGACAATTAATCACGTAGCCACTCCAGTCAACTGATCGTCTCATTTCTGATTAATTATTGTTTTCAAGCCCCTATATTCTGCATACTGACTTGTACCAGGATCTGAAAGAGAGAGGTAGGCCTTGGGATAGGTTTTGGGATGCTCTCCTTGCAGGTGGTCTCTGAAAGAACTTCGGTCCTCGCTCTTTCCTGAGGGTCATCAGTGTTCATTTCACATGAAGCTGCTTGGAGTGGCCCAGTGGGGGCAATCCTGCTGCTTTAAAACACTTGCAGATACTGGTGCTCACTATTTCCATGAGCCCCCCAAAGCAAAGATTTACTTTTGCTTTGTGCTGGTACAGCCCCTCAAAAAGCAAGCCAGAGTCTTGATCTTTCCTCAGATTCCTCCTGGTGCCACAATACATTAAATCGTTTGGGCTCTGCTCGTATCCAATATGGGCTGGTTTTTTTTTTTCAGCCGTGGCATCACACTGGGCAAAGCGACATGTAGAAAAAAGTTATTTTTTCCTCTATAAAACAGGAAGATTGAAGAGCAGGGTTTCTGCAGCAGCTGCCTCCTACTGCAGAGAGAAAAGGAGAACCTGGGTTCCCCATGGAGGCAGCCCTGACATGCAGCCCAAGCCCGGATGAGACTGAGTAAAAAGGGAGCAAACACAATAAGCCAATTGCAGCAAAGGCACGGGCTGGAAAACTGGTGAGGAGGTTGCTTTAGACAAAGCCTAACAAATTTGGTTTGGTCACTGTAAATGAAAAATTGTTCTGTTGTGAGATGGGAAAGTGGATCCAGCAGCAGGCACTGGAGGTCCAGTACATCAGGCTCATGCAGAGCATGAGGCTGTGAGATGGTTTGTTTTGTTTTCTTTTATTTATTTTGTCTGTTTGTTTGGTTGGTTTTATTCTTGAGGATTTTATTTGTTGCTTGTCTGGAGATATTTCACAAGTGAACTTGACATCCTTCCCTTTTTCTCTTTTTCACTCTCACTCATTGAAGCAAAACATGAAAGATTCACATGCAAAGCATTAAACCAAAAGAAGAAAATAAAAAGAGTAAAAGACAACAAGGAAAAGGAAGGGAAGTTGACACTTCCTGATCTACCTCTCCCTGCACCCACGCACAGAGAATGGTTTGGCACATAAACATCAAAGGGACTCAACTATGAATACAATGTGAGATTTCATTTTCAATTCTTACAAAATGAAACGGTTACATTGAGAGAGAAATGGGCTGGACATGAGAGGAAAGTGCAGAGTCATTCTTTCTCTTCTTGTGGTCAATGTGTCATACCTTGGTTGCAGTCATGCTTGGGACACTTTGCTTTGGAAAGAAAATTAAGAAAATACTTTTTGTTTGAGTGGTTTTGGTAAAATTGTGCTGTCGCTTCATGTGAGCCTGTCATGTCAATACCAGGTCTTAGGGGGTTGCCTCTAAAATGTAACTGTTCAAGTGTTACTGTTGTGTTCTCTCCCAGCACTTCCGATTCCAGTCCCTCTAGGTTTTATTCTGCTTAATTCATTTGTAAGGGCTGGCTTAGACAATTCAACATGACAAACCAATATTTTGTGGTAATTTCTTCAAGTGAAATTCTAGCCCAATGAAGTCAGCAGCAAAATCCTGCAGCTTCAAGGTTTCAGCTCATGGCATCTCAGTGCCATGAATTATTTGTTCTTGGGATGTCTTTTGAAGCTTTGAGTACATTAAGTAAAAATACTGTGTTGGTCTGTTTGGTCATTAAGAAGGAATAAACAATGGCTTTAAAAGTTACACAGGGACTTGCACAGCTTGGTATTTTTGTATTTCTCTTGTCCCTGCAGATCTCAAGCCCAAATCAGTTCTTAAAAGTTTTTGTGACTACCATGGAAACAATTGGGGATCTAGAAATGGGGCTGTGCTTAGCAGTAGTCACAGTTCAGCTCGTGGGTGTGCCAGTGATGCAGGAGACACAACCCAAAGTTCTCCTGAATTTCACTGGCTTTTCAGGACTAGGCATAAAAAGGCTTTCCTGTAAGTATGGAGTCTTAGCTGCAGCTCACTGAAATCAGGAGAAAGCTTCCCTGTTGATGTCGATGAGTTTTTGGCTCAAACCCACAAAACTGATTCCCCTGTTTGAGCTGGGATGACTCCACTACGTGATATTTAAGTGTTTGTAACCCTAGATCAGAATGTACCGTAGACAGATTGCAAATATGCTTATTTAATCCATATAATAGGAAAGAATTAATCCACTTTCCCCTCCCAAATAATTTATTAAAGCCAAACCCCCAGGACCTGCAGTAACTGGGGCTCTTACAGTAATCCCTTTCTGGCCATAGAAATATGACCTCAAATATTATTTATAAGCACTTAATTCCTCTCCCCCCATACATTCATCTTGAGTTTTCTGCACTGCCAGATAGAGACAGAAAGCGAATAATCTTTGAGGAAGCTGCAGATGTCTTATTCAGATGTCTGAAAATTTGCAGTTGCTCTGTTTAACAACAGCAACTTTCTCAGCAATCGGATTTTGGGTTTTAGTTCCTAAGTAGTCAAGATGGGACCACAGGTGATGATAATACTGACAGTAAACACGTAGCAATTGTGTGATTTGCCCATGTCACACAAGTCAGTAGCAAATGTCATAAAAACATCTAGTAATGGATTTTTTCCCCCCTTTTCTCAGACGACTGTGGTTTTTCTAATGAGAAATCTCCCCTCTCATATCAGTGACAATGTTGATTTTCCAGAGCTCAAGGGGAAACTCCAGCTTGCCTTTGGGCCTGAAGTAAATCATCCAATATTGCTCTTAAGAATTGATCAGCCATGAGGGGCCGTGATCTCATCACTGGCTTGGAGAGAGGAACGGTTGATACGAGGCAAAAGCACTCCTCGAATATGTTGTATGACTTTTCTGTGTTCATTAAGATGCTTCAGACACAGAACAACCCTCTTTGTTCAATATTTATCTTTTCATCTGCCCTGACCTGGGAACTGGGAGCACTTTGAGAAGTTAATTGAAAGCTTGCTTTGTTTCATTTCAGCTTTCAGGTCTAAAACTTCGCTTTCAGTAATGGCACTGAGAACACTTTTGTCCTGTCTGCAATAGCTCAGAAAACCTTTTCCAGCAACAACTGGGAATTTGCTATTGATCACCACTGTCTTATTCCAGGAATTCTCCACTGAGATGGTTTCTCTTATTGAATGACAACAGGAACCCCTAACCCAGGAACGTGATTATTTCTCTTGTTTCTACTCTCCCAGTCCACTCAATCATCACACGCTCCACAGGGGACTCCCAGATTGTCTGGCCTGGATGAGATGGAGTTTTTTTGGATATTATTCCATCCCTCCTCACCCAAGTATGCTGCCTGCAAGAGGGCCTGAGGTCTGAGCAAGGGTTCCAGAAACCTGCGCTCAGACTCTGAGCTGGGTGAGTTTCTTGTGCAGTTTCTGGGAAATATTTGTGCCTACACTGACATCTCTGTAAACTGGCCAAAATATCGATACTCTTTTGTTATTGATATGGTCCGTAAGAGTTCTTTTTGGCACAGGAAATGTTTTCTACAAGATTTATATACAGTGTTTTGTACATTAGTGTCCATGTCTGCTGACAGAATAAAAGATTTAGCAGGGGCTTATTAATTAAAAAAAAACAACAAACAACTGCAAATTGACATTGGTATTTTGACTGAAGATTTAAAAGCACAAGAACTGGGACATGAAGAAAGTGGTGGAATATGTGCAGAGACGCATAATTGTCTCTTAGGTAATTTCTGAAGGTGGGAGTTCATGAAGGAATTGATAAATACTGGTTTCTTGGCGGTTCCATGTTAATATTTCCTGGGAATACAATGTACTTCATCAGATCCATACTATCCCTCATCAGCACAGACCTCTGCTTTACAACTGCTGTTCCCAGAAGGTTTTTGTTTCAAAGGACAGAGTAGGAAAAACAACACTCAGAAGCTGAGACAACAGCTTGTCTCCCAAAACAAGGAACAGAAAATTCAGCCAAGTATGAAGTCCTGGTCAAAACACTGTTCCCAAAGAAGGGATGAATCCCCTTACTTTGCATGGGGTGAAAGATGTAGCTGTGGTTATTTGGAGATTGGCCTTGGTTTGCAGGTGACACTGCTGATATTAATGAAGTTAATAATAAATGTTTACCAGTGTGTCCAGCAGCAGTTGTGATTTTATACTCAGAAGTTCAATATCCAGGGGTTAAATTGCCCCTGAAATCAGGAGATGTGTTCAAAATGTTCATAAAGAAACAAAAATAAAAGCAGAAAAGTGGGGAAACCCAATGTTTTGGTGCTGCATTTCTCATTTGTGGATTTTGAGCCTTGTGAGAGCCTTCACCTTTAGTTCTCTGTCTCTTACGTGGTTCTTGTCTAAGGATTTAAAGCCAAAATATTCCATGGAAATGTTTTATACATTTTCAGTCCAGAAAATGTTGAGATCTACTTTTTTTTTTTCACCCTTAATTAATCCAAATCTCGACATGTTTTAATATAATGAAAGACTAAAAATAACGACCTAAACACTCTCACCCTGCCCCAGGCACTTTTTTGTAAATCTTTTATTTTTCAAGGGGGTTAATTTTAGACTTGGCATCTTTGCCCCATGAACTTCCCACATGTGGTTAAAGCTACAAGCCAGGTCCTGCCACCAGCCATATTTACCAGAAACAGCAGCAGAAATTTCCAGCAGAACAGTAAAGGGGCTGCAGTTCCTGTTGTTCTGCCAGTATATTTAATCTAAAAATATTATTCATCTTGCCAACTGCTTTAATGCAATTGGGGAATGGCAGAGCTGGAAAGTCAGAAGAAAAGCTCTTTGTTAAAAAATTTCAGCTCAGAAGTCACTCTGTTTTCTCCTGTATTGTCTGCTGCTCTTTTTTCCCCTTTCTTTCTGCATGGCCTCCTTTGCTGTTTATCCAAGCTGCTTCTCAGACTTTTCCCAGTTGTATTAATTATCATTTAATAAAATACTAATCATTTAAGATATCTGCACTTTACTTTTCAGCACAACTTTTTAAAGCCCTGCGCAGGCAAGGATGTAAAAAGTTATCCGACCGAAGAGTCAAACTCCTCATTTAACTACCTGGATTCACATCCTGGGAGTAACCTGGAAATAGTTACAGGGAGAATGGCACACAGGCTGGGCTTTGCTGAGCCAACCCCAGCCCTAAGCTCTGGCTTTTCCTTGTGTTGTTGACTGTGCCATTTCTTTCCTTTGTAGTTTTCTGTTGCTGAAGCAAAAGCTGGAAGATGATCAGAGAGGAAAGGGAGACACTGAGGTCAAGTGTCCTTGAAGTCTGTTTGTGACTAATACATTAATGAGCTTATTTGGGGAGAATCCAAACCCAACCCGTTGTGCACCTGAGCATGAAGAGCACCTGCCCAGCACAGGCAGTGAGTCTGGGAAGGGTCTGGAGCACAGGTCTGATGAGGAGAGGCTGAGGGAGCTGAGGGAGCCCAGCCTGGAGGAAAGGAGGCTTGGGGGGAACCTCATTTCCCTGTAAAACCACCTGAAAGGAGGTTGTGGCCTCTTCTCCAAAATAACAGGTGACAGAAGAGGAAGTGGCCTGAAATTGCACCAGGGTTGGGTATTTGGAAAAATTTCTTCATGGAGAGGGTTGTCCAGCCCTGGCACAGCTGCCCAGGGCAGTGGTGGAGTCACCACCCCTGGAGGGAATGAAAGACGTGTAGATGTGGCACCTGGGGACATGGGTTAGTGGTGGCCTTGGCAGTGCTGGGTTAATGATTGGACTCAGTGATCTTACAGAGCTTTTCCAACCTGAACCAAGCCATGATTCTATCATCATTCTGGAGCAGAGAACTGGTAGCATTCAAACCAGCCCATTCCCAGCAGAAGAGAAGAAATAAAACCTCAACACTTGTGGTGATTTCTTCATGACCTGCATAGAGGTTGTGGCAGAAGTAACCTTTCCTGGGAGCCTCCGTGCTCCAGGCTGGATCCAGCCCACGGGAGGACTTGGGCACTGCCTCTGCTGTGACCTGGCTGGGAGAGGAGGGTGACAGGGAGCTGGGGTGAGCTGGGATCAGAGCCCCTGCAGGGGTGCAGCCTCCCACCCTCCCTGCAGCCTGGTAGGATGGCTGGGGGGGCTTTCAGATCAGCTCACTCTGCTTGATTCCAAACTAATTGACCTAATTTCACCTTTCCAGTACCTGAAGGGAGCTACAAGAATGAGGGAGAGGAATTCTTCACAGGGAAATGTAGTGACAGGACAAGGGGGAATGGCTTTAAGCTGAAAGAAAATAGGCTTATACTAGACATTAGAAATAAATCCTTCCCTGTGAGGGTGGGCAGGCCCTGGCACAGGTTGCCCAGAGAAGCTGTGGCTGCCCCTGGATCCCTGGA
>JAWMRA010000050.1:4421041-4454524 GCA_035584735.1 Pseudotriccus pelzelni | reverse complement strand
AGGGTGGGCAGGCCCTGGCACAGGTTGCCCAAAGAAGCTGTGGCTGCCCCTGGATCCCTGGAAGTGTCCAAGGCCAGATTGGATGGGGCTTGGAGCAACCTGGACTGGTGGAAGGTGTCCCTGTCCATGGCAGGGTATAGAACTAAATGATATTTAACGTCCCTTCCAACCCAAACAATTCTATGATTCTGTGATTCATCCCAGGTGAGTTCTTTGGTGAAGCTTTGTGGCTTTTCAGCAGTAGAAATAATCCTAACCTGCTGTCTTTATTCGCTCTTTTAGGTGAGGATTTATAGGAATAAAGAAAAAGAAGAAGTGGCTAGATTATAGACCAAACTGTGGTACAAACCAGGCAGAGGAAAGCTTCTATCAAGTGAGTTTTAACCTTGCACACACCTTCATTTATAATTATTATCTATGCTGATTACTGCCATTAATTTATTTAGTGAGCTGAGCGTTCATGTTATGCTGTCAAGGGTCAACGAAATAACAATTTTTTCCCCCTCTAAATCCAGTGGTCTTAAAGCATCAGGACACTGACTGGATCCAGCACAACCTGGCACAGCCATTGCAGCTGGATGTGGGGTGGCTCAGGGGAGACTCGGAAGGTTTCTGGAGGAAGGAGCTGAGGCTGCTGACAGGCATTAATGGGGAAGGGCAGCAGATGTGTGAGCAGGCTGAGGATGTGCGGGGGAGACAAGACTGAGCTGGGCAGGGTTGAGGGCAGGGGCTGAGAGGAGAAGGGCTGGTCCCTGCCTGGCTGGTGAGTCAGGACAACGCCAAGACTCACCAAGACTGCCCGGCAGCAGGGATGTCACCTCTGAAGAAGGGACACTTGGGCCTCTAATCCTTTTGCAGGGAGGAAAGGAGAGAGGCCTGAAAACGAGGAGGAAATTGGTGACGTGCAATGCACAGCTCCACTAAAGCCATTTGCTTTCCATCACTGTGGGGGCACGTGAGGAGTGCAGTGAGAAGGTTCCTCAGGTCCCCACCAGCGGTGAAGGAGATCTTCAGCGCATCTTGGACCACCTGAAATTGTGAGCTTTTCTGCTCAGCAAGAACAGTGCAAAGCAGGAGAGATGGAGCTTGGAGCTATTCACAACTGGGTGTTGAATATGAAGAAAAAAATGTGGCTATGCCAGCATTCCAAATGACGGATTATTTCCTTTCCAGGTTTTGAAAACATCCATTTGGATTTGGGAAAAAGAAGAGTGTGTGTGTGTGTGTGTGTGTGTGAGATGGTGCTGGGGTCAGGAGAGCACTGGAAAGAGATGAATTCCCTGACCCTCTTCTGTGGAATCTTAATAACGTGTTAAGTTATTGTGCAGCAGAGGAATGCAATTAGCACAGCAGCCAAATCCTCCTCCAGCAGGTCATTACTGCATTAGTAAATGGAGGCTGTTAAGGCACACAGCATCCCTAAACATACCAGAGGGGCTGCTGGCCCAACAGGACCCAGGATTGATGAGAAAACTCCCACTGCTCTCTCCCCTTCTCCATCCACTTTTCATTATTGCTTTTCTGATCAAGCATGCGACCACATCCTTCTCCATCCTCCCCCATTCCCTGTTCCTGAGACGCTCTCCCGGGAGGCCTCTCTGGAAAATCAAATCACAACCCACCAAGAGGTGTCTGTGATATGCAAAAGCAGCCTCCAGCTGTGAAGAACTGAGCGTGGCCCTCGGAAAACTCGCCCGGCCAAGGGGAGTAGGCAGAGCTGAGGCTCGGGGGTGTGCTCTGTGCTGAGCTGCAGCACAGCAAGGCTGTCTGAGTTTCAGGCAAGGAGAGAGACGATCCCATCCCAGCCCTGGGCGCTGATCCACTCACTGCTTCGTCCTCCTGAGTTACAGGGAAATGTCTGTCATACCTTGAGGTGCAGGTCACCAGCACTCTGATGCTCAGGCTCTGTGGGAAGCAACGAAGAGGTTTCTGTGCTGAAGTTGCTGCACATAAACTAATCCTGTGGTTCCCTACATCTGACAGATGGCATCACAGAGTGAAAAGGCTGGAACTTGAGCCCAAATTCTTGTCTCATCTGTGCCTTCAAACGGGCACAGGTATCACCAGCAATCACTGTCCATCTGAGACAATTGCAAAGCAAAAGGTTTGTTATTGAGTGTGCGCAGCCAAGGGAAATGTCTGCAGCAGCCAAGTGGTGTTCCACACAGTCAGGAACCTGAGAATTAGAGACCATAGTATGTGCTCATAAATAAATAAATAGAACTATACTTTTAAGCATATAAAATAATGAATTTTTTTTTTTTTTTTTACCAGAGTGCTGTTTCCAGCTCTTCAGCATTAGGGATCGTGTTTATATTGCTATGCAAATTACTCCTCACAGTGCGTTTACAAATTTTATGTTCATTATTAATAGCTTTATGAGTTTTTCCCCTTCCTGTTTGGTGCTATCTGTAGTGCTTGGGTAATACATAATTAATGTTAACTGCTTGTGCTCTGGCCCCTGTGCCAGTTTACATTAGGATATTTTTCCTTGTCTTTTGTCTCTGCCTGTTGGAAATTGGTGTTGAGTGGATATGAAATAGCCAGATTACTTTGTACTGCTCTTTACAGACCTTTCGTCTGCCTGACTGATGTGATGCAGGTGGATTAAATCACTAATTTCCCTACTTTTTCAGACTTAGGTTCACAAATATATTTAAACCTTGGCAAGTTTGGTACTTTCTCTTTGGGCCAGATCTTGTCTACAGTCTATTGCTAATACACCCAGGGGGGTTAGAAGTGTAATTCTTCAGTGGTGTTTTCACAGCACAAAGTCCTAGGTAAATGCAAGTATACCATGAGAAACTCCCCAGAAGTGCCTTTCCTAATAAAATCTATCTCTGGAGGGAAACTGTCATAAACCAGAATAGCAAAAATCATAGTAGAAGCTATGCCTACATGTCTGGACAAGCCATTCCCTTTAGAAGAGACTTAACCTTCCAGGTAGAATGGATTATCTCCTCACAGTCACGGCTGGGATCGGCTGACAGCCGCAGTGTAGGCTGCTGGAGCAGCAGGGCAGGGGTGTGTGGGGCTGCAGGGATGGGGATGGAGGGAGGTTTCAGCCGAGCACAGAAATGCTTTGATCCAGCCGTTGGTGCCAGGGAACTGCTCCCTGTTTGGCAGGCCAAGCTCTCCTCGTTGTACAACGAGGGATTGCAGCTCTATCTGTGAATGCATCTCCCGAGGGGTGAACACCCAGTGCTCCAGAGGAGCAGGGGCTGCTGCTGCAGGGATGAACATCAGCACGAAGGAGATCTCAGCACTGGCAGCCTGTGAGATGGGGCCATTCCCATCCTTCTGTGAGATGGGACCATTCCCATCCTTCTGTGAGATGGGACCATTCCCATCCTTCTGTGAGATGGGGCCATTCCCGTCCTTCTGTGAGATGGGACCATTCCCGTCCTTCTGTGAGATGGGGCCATTCCCACCCTCACTCTGAAGCCCTGGGGAACTGCAGGTCTCCCCTCTGTGTTGAAGCAAGATGGTCACCACATTAAACTCTGGAACCAGCTTTTCACTGAGACATTTCCAAGGCAGCAGCTTCTCTCCCCTGTCAAAGCACCAAGGTTAGTAATAAAACTTTGGGCTGCCCATATCTGGATGTCTCAAGTGCCACAGGCGAGCGACAGGCTGATAGCCTGAGATGGCACCATCTTCCCTCTGTGTTAAACCAGTTATTAAACAGGGCAAGCGCAAGATGGAGCAACTGTGTGGCAGTGGCAGATTTGAATACAGCAGCTTCAAATCAGTCCCACCTATTGCTTCTTTGTGAGGCATCAAGATGAAATAACTTAATGTGTCAGGACAAAAATCTAGATGCTGTGTAAGCCTAAGGGAAGAGAGAGCAGAGAAGTCCAAATCCAGAATGTGACCAGACCTTGTTTCTGCAAATGAAGGGCTCTGTGTGCTGCTTTCTAATGTGACTTCAGCAGCAGAGACCTTGCCTTACATGCAACAGCAAGCTTCAGAGTAGCATATCTAACATTATATTTATTAAATAGGATGTTTAGTTTGATTATGTTCTAGTATCTGGCATTTGTTGCAGTGATATGTTTTTGCTTTTGTGCAGGAATAGCAGCCTTGTGACATTTTTGTGCTCTGACAAGTATTGCAAACACACTTTGCAGGTTGTCTATCAAGGACAGTACCCCGTGGGGAGGGACCTCCACAGAAAACAGGGGTGGACTCAAAACCAACTCCATTTGGGGATCTTGGAACTTTATTCACCTGGAAAAAAACCCACCACCAGCAGCATGTTTGCTCTCCTCTGAACCCAGAAGCAGGAAAAACCAAAATCATGAAAACATTCTCAGGCGCTGTCCAGAGGGGTAAAAGCCTGGGGTTTTGAACAACTGAATGTTAGCAAAGCAACTGGATTGGAGGGTGCTTTATTTTAGGCTACCAGCTGTCTTTGTTCAAACCTCTGGGTTGACTTTGCAGGTGTCATCTCTGCTCTGGGTGGTTCAGGAGAGACCCTTTCCCTTCGGTGAAGCCATCCCAGCTTCCTCCTCCACTGGAATAAGTAGACCCCTCGCAGTTATTTGTGCCTTCTCTCCTTGTCTCTCTCCCTTACCGTCCACGTCATGTTTGCTCAATTTACTACACAACAAGTATTTCCACTTCTTACCCTGAAGGGTCGAGCGAGCTCCTGAAAAAGTCTGTCTGTCTCCAGACATCAGCACGGAGAGGGCCCGTCAGCCCCAGCGCGGCCGTTCCCGTTGCTGTGACGGGCTGCGAGGGCGACAGGGGTTAACGCACCGGGCTCAGGGAGCATCAGCAGCAAGTTGGAGCGGGCAGAGGAGCCCCAGCTGCTGGGAAGGCGGTGAGTCAGCAGCCAGCTCCGTGTCTGGGTGTGGGAGCACGGGAGATGCACACCCAGCCGCTCGCGCTGCCGCGCTCAGCAACGCGTTTGTCGGGCTGCGAGCGGGTGCAGCTGCCACGGAAACCAAGGGAAAAGGAGTCAGCCCTGACCAAGTGCACTCCTGTGGAACCCTGCCTTGTGCTGAGGGTGCTCCTGGGCCTCTGTCAGGACGCATCATGGCAAAGCTCTGAGGGGAACGGGAGGTTGCTGTTTTCCAAAGGATTCTGGTTTATGTATGTAATATCTGATTCTGTCACTTACAGCTGATCTTTGCCTTCTGGCCTCCCTGAGAGAACTCAGATTCTTCCCCAGACCCCTAAAATCTGGATTGGCAAAACTCCAAGAGTTACATTTTATGACTATTTTTTGCTGTTTCTTGATGGAATGAAATTGAGACGTTTCCAACGTTTCTGAAAAAAAGGACACATACTCTGATCAACCTATAATGGTTCCAGGTGCCTTCAATGAATTTGTTCTTTTTGCATTCTGTGGAATAATTACCCCAGGTGGAGCTTCTGGGAGGACAATTCTGTTTGATGACACCATCACACACACCACTATCACTCACATCAGAGCTTGATGTCATCCAAACTTGTTCCACTGGCTTTTTTGCCCTGTCCATCAGGAGACACAATACTACCCTGAGCAGCCTATTAAGGGATTTAGATGCCATTTCACTCATTTGAGGAAAGAATCTGGTTCCTTTAAAGCACCCACTGAATTTTTAATCTTGGGCTCACTAGGCAAAGCGTGGCAAAAAGGACAGCTCCTGTATAAATCTGTCATCAAATGTGCTCCTGTGCTCCCCTTCCTTCCCAGCTGTGGTACTCAAACGCTTCAGAAATGGTACTCGGTGTCCTTCCAGCACATCTCTCAGTCAAGGCAGCTCCTATGCTCATTTTCCAGGTAGGAAATTGGGGTACAAAGACACTCTGTCACTACAGGGTAACCCAGGAAGACTTTCTTAGAATGACAAACCAAACCTTGGCTTCCTCAGCTCCTGCACTATTGTCCCTCCCCTCTGGATATACATGTGAATACACGTTTTAAAAAATGAGACACTGACAAAGCACCCAAGAAATGCTTTCCCTGCATGGATAAGCCCTTGGACACGTAGACCACGCAAGGAGCCCGAGTGGCAGAGCAGGTACAGCCGAGCCCCGGGATGGGCAATTACCTGGGTGGCACCGGTGGGTGCTGGAAGAGGCTGAGCCGTGGGTGGGGTGTGGTGTTCCTAGAACGTGCTGGTTGCATTGGGAAAACCAGCCATGCCCTGAGGCAGAGCTGCTTATTGAAGCACTATATTTCAGGGAGGTGTCAGAGGCAGACTAGCAGCCTGCTCCTCCCAGAACATGTCTGGGTCTGTCTCCTCCTGGAGAAGGGATATAAAAGGGCAGCTGCAAGAAGTGGCTGGGTTTTAGCAGGGTGCATTGTGCAAATCAGACCTTCTGGGGTTAAAAAAGACACGTTTGTTGAGCAGAAAAGTGGTTTTCTTTTCATAAAACCTCCATATTGCAGCCCCCTCAGCTTGAGGATATGCCCTGTATTTCCCTGCAGGTTGGGCTTAACCACCCAGGCTCCCAGAGATACAATCAATTAAACACAAAAGGGCTTCACCTTTCCTGTAAGAAGACAATCCTTCCCCTCAGTTTTCCTGCCCTACCAATGAGTTCCTAATGCCACTTGGGCCTCTAAGCTTTGATAGAAAAGAATAAAACATCTCACATTACTCTTGCTTTTATTAGCAATAATACACCTCTTGATTTTCTGACTCTTGCTGGTTGAATTTCTGGGGCAAAAAGTGCTGGGCTCTTCTCACTTCATGGTGGGGCAGAAAATTTGCTTGTTGGGGCCTGAAAAGCAATTGCACCATCAAGTGTGTGAGCCTTCCTTTAGCAGAGCTGGGGGGGATTAAAGAGGAAGAGAGTTTTTCTTCTCTCTGCTTGTTTTGGTTCATGAGTTTCTCTTATCAACGTGCATCAGACCTGTGTTTATTGAATTTCCACCAGTGGCTGAGATCTATGCGGTGATCAGCAGGAGACACACACAGGGAGTGGAGAGGGTGCCTTAGGAAAGGGGAGGTGCTCGTGGCTTTGTTGTCCTCGGCGCGGAAGGAACGCTCGCCTGGAGTGCTTGTACAGCATCAGCACCGGGAGGCCCTGATGTGGTGAGAGCCCTCTGAGGAATGGAGGCAGAGGGATAAAAGTGGCTGCTATCTGCTAGTGAGAGCGGTGGGAATGAAAAACGAATCCCTGGTTTCATCATCTTCCAGGAATGCAGCTCCTTCTGGCTTCCCAGAGCTTCATCTCCCATCCAGCTGCCGTGTGGGCTGCACTGAGCAGGCAGGCAGGAGAAGAGGGTAGAAACACAGTCCTTCAACACCTTGATAATGCAAAAATGGTGTATTTGGGTGCATGATATTATAGATGTCTTCAGACATACCGACCTCATAGTGATACTTTACGAAAAAAACCACCAGTAGGGTTTTCTGTGAATTAATACAAGGGCAGAAAACCAGAGATTTCAAAGATCTGCAGAGACCAACAATTATTATTTAATAAAACTCAGTCAAACCTTTGACTGGAGACAGTGTTACACCAGAGCTGGGAAAGCAGGTCTCACTGATGTTCTGTCACGATAGCAGTGACTCCTTTTGGGAGTCTGTTCTTCTGGATCATCTCTCAGTTCTCTTTTGAGTCCTTTTTTTTGTGGCAAAAAAATTCCAAGATTTGGGGCTATAAAATTCACAGAAAATGATTTTTTGGAAGGTTTCTCTTTTACAGGGGAGAACAAAGAATAATGAATCTTACAAAAGCTATGCTGCCTCTAAAAGTGAGAGGAGACCCAAAACCCCAGCATAAAGCCAAAGGATCCACCTTAAAAATAAAAAAAGTAATGAAGAGTTTGAGTGTATCAGCAGTCAGCTGATGCCACCCAAGTGTAGAGTGATGTGCTCAGACACCAGTGAAAAATCAGTCACTAAGTGTCAGAACATGACGTAATGATTTTAATGCTGTATAAAAATATCTCCACAGCCATGTAATGTGCAGGAATTAATTACAAGACCTAGCTGTGTTTGAACAACTAGGTGACAGAGCCACTTTCTGGTCTGTTTTAAATTTAAGCCAAAGTGGAGGAAATTGGAGATATATCAGGAATGATCCTCCCATCAAATTGCGTGTATGTAGGTGTTCTGATTGTGGTTTCTCCTGTGAGCAGCTCACACTGATCCTGATCAAGAGGACGATGCTGGGCCACAATTTTGCCAAGAAAGAAGCCCACAAAGTGTGGCATATTTGCCCCAGAGCAGACTGGGCCGTGGTCTTGGCTCGTTCTTCTGTTTTCTTGGAAATTAAGGTCTGTCAAAATGTCCAGAATTCCTTGTTTCAACACAGTGATGGAGCAGTGAAACAGTCTGGGCAGTGCAGGATGCAAAGCGAAAGGTGCACCAGCACTTCCAAACAAGACCTCTAAACTATGAAAGTATTGGTGTTTGCTGACATAAAGCACAGACTTTATTCCAGGTGCTTTATCAAAGCAGAGGGAAGTTTCATTTATGCATTATTCAGATATGAAATCTTGCAGTGATGACACCTATCACTTAGATTTGGACACAACTGGCCTTTTTTCTTATATTTTGTTTAATTGTAATCCATTCTTAAAAAAAAAAAAAAAGAAAATAGAATAAGTTCAACAGAATTTTGTGTTTAAGGTGGACTAACTGGTTGGGAAATCCTTGATGCTTTCTTCTTTCTTTATCTCCTCTGAGTGCTGAAAGATCAGCTTTGTATTTAAATAATTAAAGAGTAACACAAATCCAGAAATCTTGCAGCAAGGAGATGCAAAGTCCCAGTAATGTCACAGAACAGCTGCTATTTCTTGTTTCAAGAGGCTGCTGGAGATTGGAGAGGCAGTGGCAGCGAGTTTGTCACTGCCTTTTCACAAATGAGCTGTGCATCAATCTCACGTGGCACTGCTCTTTCCCACGTATCATTGTGCTTTCTCAGCTCAAGGAGCTACTACATAATGATCATATTTAGTCATTAGACAATATTTTTCTCCCCATGTTAATAACTAGAAAAGCTAAAACAGAGTTTGAGGCTAACGTTTTCCAAGCAGACTTCTCATTGTGGAAATGTCAGGAAATTGAGGGAACCTTGGACTGGTTTTCTGAAGATGTGAGCACCTACAGCCCTGTGTTGACCACATTTTCTAGTCATGAATTGTCAGATGTGTTTTTTCAATTTGGAAAGCTCTTGACCTGATTTTGGGAAACTGCTGAATACCCAAACTCAGTGAAAATCAGGCTCTGCTCAAGCCTCTGAACTCCTTTCCCCATCAGTTGTTTTTGAAAGTCTTGGCAATGGACTCCAACTCGAGTTGTTGAGATCTCCAACAGAAACAACATGACTTCAGATGTCTGATGGGAGACTGCCTTTGTCACAACTGTCTTTGTTGTGATCCATTACTTTTGCTATTTTCAGTACTTGCACCCAAGATATTTCAATAATAATTTTTTTTCTTTCATTAATGAAAGGTAGATTTCCCAAGACCCAACTGACCAATGCTTCCCAACTCCCACTTTATTTTTGTTCTTGGTGAAATGTCTGCTGGGCTTACACTCTACCAACTCTACCACTGGACTTCCCTCTGCTCCTTTGGTGTTGTGCTGGATAATGTAGGCAAAATTTTTCAGGAATAGAGAAACTGTCTCCCAAATACTTCACAGGAAACCTGCCCATATTGAATGTGAAGATACAAATAATATCATTCTGGTTCTTGTAGAGTGGTAAATAAAATCACTGTGGTTCCCTCAGGGAACTGGGGTATCGTACGCTCATTTATTGCAAAATTAAGATGATTCTCTCTAGAGATATGGAAGGCACTTGAGACAGTAACAGTATTTCATGGAAGCTTCTATTTTTTCATTTAAATGAAGTTCTTAAAGAAACTGCAAAGACTCTTATTTATCTTTCTTATCAACTCCAGCTCCACATTTTCTACGTTGACAGGACGAAGGATGTCATACTCCAAGGGAAGTTCTGCAAACTCCTCCTGAGACGTGGAAATCGAAACTAGTTTTGCTTCCTCACTGTAAAACTTGAGCAACTAGAACACAGATGTTGATTCCGAGAGTCACAACCTCTGACAGTCGGATACCAAAACCTGGAAATTTAGGAGGCCATTTGCACTCCATTTCTCTGTAAAATATGAAACCAAATCATTTTCATTGGAGAACAATGAGCTGAAGGACAGAAGCTGGATTGGTGAGATCAGTCACAACCTAGAATTTTTTTTCATAAGCTTTGCAAGCTTTTGCATCCTAAAATAAAGTGTATTTTCTGGGCAAAGCCTAATTCTTTCTTTATGGAAAAGGATGTTTTAAATTACTCTCCCCTTCCTCCCATAGCTCCTCATTGCAGATATGCATCACAGGTATCTGCTTTTCCACACACTTCCAGATGACCTTTGGGGTTTTGCCTCAATTAAGCTCAACTTCTCAAACTCGAGGAAACCATTACACACTTTCCACTTTGTCTCAGCACCTGCAAAGCCAGCTGATATAATCCAGTGTAAGTGGGCCACTGCAGGAGAGTTTGGTGTTCAAGGAGAATGTGTTTCCTGTTCACTGAAGAGGTAAAAATGGAATCACCATTCTGACTCATTCAAGTAGCAAACTCCTCTGAAGATCACATGCCTGCCGAGCCAATGTTATTTTTGGCAGCTCTTCATGGAAAGCTATGGGGTTTGTTTTGCCACATCTGTTCTCTCAAGTGTATTTTGCTTTAGATGAGCCTGTTCCACCTTGTGATTTTTTTTTTTTCTTGGGGGTGGGGGGTAGGTGGGGTGGGTAGGAGGGAAGGGGGTTGAGTTTGAATATTGCATTGCATTGGAAAAGCACATTTTCATGGAAGAAAAAAAGTTCTCCCCTCTGGGCCTTAAACAGTATTTCCAGCAATTGTGTATATTCCCCGACCCTTACACTGTTTCTAAGAGAAATGATTTCTTTAGCAGATGTTGAAAGGAATACAAGCACAAAAGACTCTGAGGATTTTTATTAAAAAGTAGGGAGACGGGGCATACAGATGTGCCACAGACAAATGGGGCAGAGAAAGAAGAGAATATTTTATGTTGTGCAGGATATGTGCTGCTTTGAAAATCTGATAGACAGCGAGGGTGCTGTTGCAAGGATCCAAGGCTTGCACGGCTGAGTTCAGAGGGCCAGGCTGTGCTAAGCCAGCCCATTGTGTCACCCAGCAGGAATCAGAGAGACACAGTTTAGTGAAACCCACAGGCTAATCTCCAGAGCTTCTTTGAAATACGATTTTTGGTTTTTGCCGGCAGTTGGTTTGGATTGTGCTGCAGTTGGCATTACTGGAATGGGGCACAGTTTTGTTATTAGGAGGTGATTATTTGGGAGCTGCACATCAGTGCTTCAGGGGTGGATATGTGTGTGCAAGACAGAGCGTGCCCACGTGTGTGCTTGTGAGTGCACAAACTTTCAACAACCGTGCCCAGCATTCCTTTGATTTGCAGCTTGGTGCATTCCTCTGGTTCACTTTGTATATATTTGCTTTTTTTTCTTGCCTATCCATTTTCTGATTTGTATTAGGGAAGGATAACTTGGGTGTTTTTATACTCCTTTTCTTCCTTTTCAGGAGTACTAACTCTGTACCCCTTTGCTTGATGAGTCACTCCCTTCTCCTTCACATAAAACACCCTTTCAACAGTTCAGCAGTGAAAACATTCGGCCTGTCTCTTGGTCACAAGGTTATTGTTTTCATATCTCTTGGAGCAAGACCCTGGGATAGCTCCACTGACAAATTAGCAGTCGTGTTGAATGAACAATTACGTCAAGGCAATATTAATCTGGGGCCAAGCTGGAGCAGAGAAGGTGCCTGATTTCAGTAGAGGAGGAGGTGCTGAGAGGAGAACCTGTGTGAGCTCATTAGATAAATGCACAACACATACTGGTGGGATTTCATTAAGTCTTTAACAGCTCTGTATGTTTACATCAGCTTTCCTAGAGGAATGCCTGGTACTCAAAGATAACTGGAGTTTTTCTCACCAAAACCGGGCTCTCTTATATTAAATAACCCTGTGAAGTAGACACTCTTCTGTCTTTTTGCCTCAGTGTAGACATCTACATAGGAAGTGGGTTAACCTCCAAAACAATCTTTTAAATGAATGAATGTGTTATTGCAAGCCTCCCACCACCTCCAGGCTGAGGGGCCTCAGGAGCGTTCCCATGACATTCTCCTCTTTTCAGGGTATTTTTTTTTTTAAAAAAAGCTGAAGAAACAAGAAGCTTCAGACATTCTAGAAACAACTGCTCCGGAACAGGAAAGTTAGGGCTTGCCTTCAATTTTCACAGGCTGCCATCGGCCAGGAAAACTGACACCAAAAATATTTTCACATGTGCCCTCGCAAACCAAAACTGCTGAGTTTCTCCAGGCTGCTCTGGAGGAGCTGGGCTTCCTGCGTGGGAGCTGCACTTGCTGACTTACACACCGGGCAAAGCTCAGCTCCCTCCCAGCCTCTGGATGCCCATCCCCAGCAGCAGCTCAGTGAAACCTCCTCGGTGTGGCAGACACGGTGGCACCTGCACTGCCAGCCACAAAGGACCATCCCTGTGAGGGTGCTGAGGCACTGGAACAGGTTTGTCAGAAAAGTCAGGGCTGCCTCACGCCTGGAAGTTCCGAACTGACTCCTCAGCTGTGTCCCAGGCACCCAGCAACATACTCTGTTCAGACTTGCATCTATGAGGATTGTTAGCGTGGCCGTATTTCGGGGTACAAACCATGCCCGTTGAAAAGAAAAATGACTTCACTGCAAATGCAAACCTCAGCAATGTCCATAAGAGAGGGCAGCACCCATTTAATGCACAGGTACTGAGTCTGCTCACCATCCGTGCAGCCTGTGATGCCACAGGTATGTAAGGACTACAGACAGGAGTGTGTTATTATCTATTTCAATACTTTGCCAGTCTGGGCTGTTTCAGTTCTACTTTCCTTAACCTCAAAACGAGATTAGAGCCAGACTCATGTCAAGTGTCCCACAGCTAACCTCTATACTAATTTTTTATTGCCTTGAAGAGAAGGATTGAGAAAAATATTTATAGGCCCTGGAAGAATAGTAAAAGTTTGCAAGCATTTAGGGCTTTTACTCAATAAACCTTTACATGCCCTTCATGCACCCATTCAGCTCTGGGAAAAAGTAAAAAATAAATAATAAATAAATATAAAAAGCACAGGGAAATTGTGCTCTGACAGTAAGTCGAAAATCTCATAAATTCCAGACAACACCAATACCCACACATTGTAAGAGCCCATCTGTAATCAGCCTATTGTACAAGCCCATAAGCAGGGAGAATCTGGGTGGTTCGTGTTTGTCTTAGACTCCTCATTATCCCTTTATGTCAAAATGCCCTCAAACTTTTTGACACTGTTTTTAATCTGTGCCCAGCTTCTCTGTGATTCTTCTCACTTGTTTCCTTTTGCTGTTTTGTATCAACCAAAATTGATGCTCCTCGTGCTTGCAGTCCCTGAGTGATTGCAGCTCCTCCTTTCCCACCTCCTGACATCTCAGTCTCCCTGTCTTCTTTCCTTGTCCACCTTCCATAATGTTCACTCTTCTCTCTCATGGACTATGACTTTAAAAACCTCTTCTTCCAGGGAATCCTCCGTGAGTGTTGCCTCCTGGCTCACCCCTCTTTTGGGGTTTATTGTCCATTGTGGTTGCAAGGACCTTGCCATCTCTTTTCTTGCACACTGCTAACCCCAGCTGACTTGAAAATAGTCAGAGGTGCCACAGGTCTTTGTGCGGAGAATGAACACAAATTTTTCTTCCCATTGTCTCAGCATCACTGCTTTCCTTCCACTTTTCTGCTTTTCAGATTCCTCCATCCTCATATCCCAGCTCAGTCTTCTTCATGAGCCCCATGAGCTCATCCTGTAATCCCACAACCAGATCACTGAAGAGCACTGCTCGTATAAATAGTATAGTTTTTATTAGTTACAGCAAAACTAAAGATGAAAGTCTTTGTAGCTTCTCTGTTAGACAAGGCACTGATTTCACATGAAAAATAACAAGCAACACAAGGAAAAAGCTAAAAAGAAATCCCTAAGATGCAGAAACTGCCCCCACAGTTATTACTGGGATTTTGTTGGGCTTTCCTTCGGAGGTTGAAACAGAACGTGGGACATCACGTTGCTGATACTCAAATGCAACACTGTAAAAGCCAAACCAATCTGAGCAGGTAAAACAAAGTAGACAGGAAAGGAAAAATCAATGCCTTGCCTTGGGAAAAATAGAGCTGAGAAGCTGAGAGATGAAATGTCGCAGAGAGCAGACCTCAAGGCAGAGCTGAGAACCTAACACAGAGCGGTTTGGGTTGATCCTTTGGGTACAATTCATGCAAAATCTAGTTCCTCAAGTGAATATAAAATATTCACAGTCCCGAGAAGCCTGTGCTCCGCAGTGCTGGCTGTGGGAATGTTGACCTGTCAGTAAATTGTTTGGTCAGGCTGCCCCAGATCTTGCCCACGTGTTGAAAACAGGCTGTGGTAAGAACACGCCGTTGCCAGCACAGCAGCTCTGGGGACAAGCCTGCTCTTTCCAAGTGCTCCCACTCCAAATGCAAGGAGAGCACAAGGCCCCGTTCCCAAGGCCAAGCAGGGATCCTGCAGGAGAGGCTGGCAGAGCCACACAGCTCCCTGTTTTGCAGCTCTTCAGTGCACAACGGATTTCTCTACTTTTCCTGGCTGTGGCTTGTCTGATCCGGTTACAGTCTCAAATATGATCTAATTCCTGAGGGGATACTTTTTTTTTCCCTGGGTAATTTCTCTATTCAGCTTTATACTCTCGTTTGTCATTTGCAGTAAATATACTGGATTTCAATTTTTGTTTCTTTGCAACAGCATGTCCAGAGGGCTGCACTGGCTGGGCCTGGGTGCCAGTGCCATCTCATGTGGGGAGGGGTCAGGCTGTGACACAGGACTCCACCGTGTCTGCAACCAGGGATTTGTTTCCTGCTTTATACACGACTTACACTCTGCAATCTGTATTCTCTTCTGATGCAGAAAAGGAAAAGGGGCTTAAAGAAAAGCTCAGGAAAGGACAGAACTGCAAGGGAGAGTCCTCTTTCTGAGCTGCTATGATGTGACCAAGGGGGGGAAAAAATTCTCAGAGTCATCAAATTTTTAAATTAGTTGTGATGAAAGGGATCTTACAAACCCAAATTAAAATTAAAAATAACTATTATGGCTAGGCCTACTCCAACAGGAAAGCAGGAGCCCATTTCTAACAGGAAAGACAATGCCTCACAGGACCCATCTACCAAGGGGTGGGGATATTCTTCATCCCGGACTGAACTTGTGGGGGTATTTCCAGGCACCTTAAACCCAGAACTTCCACTACCAGATAAAACCAAAGGGGCCACTGCAGAAGTACAGGTTTGCAGATACAAGCAGGGGTTGCCCAGAGAAGCCAAGGTCCGGGTAGACCATTTCAGCAGGACCAGGACTCGTCTCCAATGCTCTGTGACATCACTTTCCACCCAAGTGACGACCAACACTGAAACAGTAGCAAGGAAGGAAACAAGATGGGAGAGACAGAGCGAAAGAGATCGGAGTGAACTGGAAGCAGAAGTACAAGCAGAGATGAGGAAATCCAGGGAAAGTCCTACCTCTCCTGCTTGCTTCTTCCAGACACAGCCAAGTGGTGTCTGAAAAGTGATAAAATCAGGGACCACAGGCAAGGACAGGAGCAACAAGGCTCAAGTGTGTGACCTGAGGCACAGATGGGAAAGTAGAGCAGAGAGAGGGAAAGCAGAGAAAACTGTCAGATTTCTGTGGGCATTACCATGCTGTGTGTGCTCTTCATAAAACATTCATCTCAGAGGATGCCTTGTTCCTTTGATTTGGGATTCAGAAGCTCCACCAGGTTCAGACCAGGCATTTTCTTTCTTTCTTTTTCTTTGTCTTCTGTTTAATTTCAGTATAAATTAGGAGGAAATGTACCCCCGCCACCCCATATTAGGCTACAGAGAGCAGATAAAGGACTGTATCATTTATACCCAGGCCCCCAGAATTTGGGCTTTTCCCTGATTTTAACAGCCTAATTCGAGCAACAATTACAAAATAAATGAACCCTTTGCTCATCACAGCAGCATTAACATGTGAGCATGAAGAAGCGCTTATTTTTCTTGGCGAGACACAGAGCTGGGATAAATGATTCCAGATGAAGATAGAATTCCACCTCTGGACTCCCAGCTAAATTTGGGGCCAAATAGGTACTCCCTTTACTACAGTAAATGTCACTTTCCTGATCCTAACACATCAGTTCCAGCATATATTGATGCAATCCACTGCAATAGCAGAGTCACTCCCACTGTAATATTGCTCCCACAAAGCCTGGATAGAGGCCCCATCGACTGCTTCGGAGAACAATTACCTCAAATCACACTCTCTCTTTCTGGACAGGGGTGTAAATGAGGAGTATCTTCACCACAGATCAATGGAGCCACAGCAGAGGCAGTCAGGAAGGGAGGGGTGAAAAAGGGAGAGATGGGAGAGATCCTTCTCATTTCCATTTTTGCCCAGGGAAGCACAAAATGCTGTGCTCCAGGAGAAGCATCAGTGCACCCAGCAGTCACAAGCCTGAAAAGGTAATGAGTGGCCAGGCAGCCCTAATTGATGTAGCTGGGGCTCCCATCCCCAGGCACGGTGTGGCTTGCCCGGAGCACGGAGCGCTTGGCCAGGTCCCCGAGCAGCCAAGGGGAAGGGTCTCACCTGCCGCCTGCCATCCATCCCTCCTGGCTGCAGGGTCGGTCCAGCAGGGCTGAGCCGCTGCCGCCTCCGTGGGGACGGTTCAGTGCTCCCTGTAAGGGTCACTGGCAAAGGCTGGCAGTAATTTCAGCTAGGTATGTGCAAGGGGGGATGGAGCCTGAGGCACTGCTGGCTCCAATAAATACTTAAGGAATTTAAGAGCCCGGTGCAGACCCTGTGTCAGTGGATGATGATGAGGATGGGATGGAGCTCAGAGCTCTGCCATTAAACATCCCTGCAGCAGGGAGTGGCCGGGCAGCCTCATGCACAAACCCTGTGCCTCATCCATCAGGTCTCTCCAGATAATTGGGATCAGCACCCTCTAACACCATCAGTGTCCTGAGTGTACAACACTGAGCTGACTCACGTCAGCGGGAAAAAAGAGGCCAGTGGGAATGTTCTGGCCAAAACTGTGCCACATCACAATGCAGGCATTACTCTTGCTGGGTCATTTCTTAAATATATCACACCCATGCAGCATGCCCAGGCCTACGAGGTAAGTAAGGGCTCCTTTGTATTTTTTTGAACCCTGGGACTTTGACATCTTTTTTTGCAGCCTTAAAGGACTGGAGATTTCAACAGAGGTTTCCATTTTGCAGAAGGAGGGCACAATAACTACAGGGAGAGAAGGAGGTTTTCTGGGCATGGAGCCAAACCAAGGCACAGGTCACCTGGCTCCTATAATCTTCTGTGCCGTAGACTCCCCATCTGCCTTCTGGCAAGTCATTTATTCTCCCCTCATCCTTTGTGCTGCAGCTGTAAGTGGGGATAATAACAGATCTCTACATCACAGGGCGAATGTGAGGATAAGCGTGATGGTATCAGCACAGCTATTGCATAATGTGTTGGTGGGCTGGAGGGATTACTGTCCCTAAACACTCCCTGGGAGCCACCCAGCCCTCTGAACCATCATCTCTTGGTTATTTGTGCCTTGCAAAGACTAAGCTGAAACTTCAGCGTGATCTGTCACAGATTTCACACACACCAAGACATTTCGGGCAGGAAGAGGATTGCAGTAAATTGCAATTCTCCACTCAAAGTAAGAGATCAGCCCTGCAGGAGATGGTGGGGTTCAGCAAAATTACATGTGTTTCTCAAGCAGACAAATAAAAGAAATAGGCTAAACTGAGCAGAGAAACTTCACATACCAGCACTCACTGCTCCTGAGGAGGTTTGTACCACCTGAGACCTGCCAGCAGAGCTCTCTGGGGCACTTGGACTTCTTTCAGCTCAAATGGGTCAAAGTGGCAAAAATCACTGGTCTCAGCAGCATGAACAAGTGCAGTTGAAATGGGCCCTTGAGTGAAAGAGGAGCAGGTCAGGGAGCAGACTGGGCTGTCACTGGGGACAGCTGTGGGTCTGAGCTGGGAGCTTCTGGGAAAAAGGTGGAGACTTTTCTGGGAACTTCCACCGAGGTTTCCAAGGTGCACATCTGCCCTTAGACAGAGCCCAGCCTGCTCTCTCTCTGTAGGCAAATGTGCCACTTGTGAATGCCCACCTCTTGTAGGCCAAAGCTAAAAGGGAGATGAAGGACCTAAGTTGCACATCAATACTTATGTCTTGAAGACAACATCAGCCAGTGTGACATACAAGCTGATGAGACCAGAAGCTAGGGTAAATTACAAAGGATTTTTGGCTAGTCTATACTAATTTCCTAAATGAAACTAAACCTATTTAAACAATGCTTAAACCATTTTAAGTGTGTGGGGTTGGCACCAAAGTAACTTGATCCACTTTACATTGATTTAACTACACCACTGCTATTTATAGAATGTGTTGTTGTTTCATATAGCCTTCCTTAGCTTCACCTTTGAATTGGATTCTTAAAGAAAGAGGTCTCAAAAATATTAGTTTTTAATGTAAATTTATAAATTAATTTAATTATGGATACCATGGGAGTGGGCAGCCAGCATCCCTCCAGGCATCCCACACTATGGAGATTAGATCTTTAATGCTACACAGGGAATCTTTTCATCTGCTCTTCACAGTGCTGATAGCATCACCTCAAAAATACCCCATCTGAAACCAAAAGGGAAGAAGAAATGAAATTTGCACATGGCTCAGGAGATTCAATAATTCACGATATTTCATTAGACAACATCTCCATTAGGAGTATGACATTTATATTCATGGTTGAGCAGAGGGATAACTTATGAGTTATCTCTTCTGTCTTTGTGAGTGAAGATTAATGTCATAAATGCTCAGCAATCGTGTATCATATACATGTACACACTTACACACACTCAACATGCATTATTTTCATCTTCTATGATCCTCAGGAGGGAAAGCACTTGAGAGAACAGTTTAGGGGAAAAGCAGTTTCTGAATGTTGTCAGACTGTGGATAAAAAGCAGGGGGAAAATTGTACCATCAGTTACAGAACCTAAACAATAGGCAGGTATTGAGCCAAGGAGAGGAGAGTGTTGGAGCTGCTGTGCACTTGCACTGTTTAATATGCTGTGTGTGTCTCTGGGGGGGTCTGACCTCGGGGGTGAGCCCGTTCTTTGGGCAAAGTGGGAAGAGGAGAAGGGAGATGCAATTCACTGCCACCTTCCTGTTCTCAGAACACCCAGGAGCATCCAAAGTCCATTCTTGCACAACACAGAGAAGTGTGACTGGATTACCTAAAGAAAGTGATTGCAGCTGGTGAGTGCCACAGCTTAGTCACTGTGCACTCTGCTTCACCCCTCACCATCTCCTGTGCCAAAAGGCTGCGTGGCAAAGAACAGGGAATGCCAATTTTGTGCCATCTGGGGATTTCCTAAAGACAGATCTCTGGCTGCTGCAGATGAAGCAGCTGAGTTCTCACAGAGCTGACACAGTCCAGGAGTCACTTCCAGCGAAAATCTATTATGAGCATTGTATAAGGAAAGTGCATAATCAACCCAATTCATCACACAGCTCTCAAATTCGTTCCTGAGCTCTCACCTATGAGCCTGTAGAGATTTATAGACATGGGGATCCGTGGCCAAAAGGTGCCGTGTAAGTGCAGATAGTTATGGCTGTTGGAAAGGTGCTCTTGGCTTGCCCAGTGCAGCCCACATGCATTCCCGCAAGTGCAGCAGCAGGTCCAATGATTTGCTACAAAATCACTGCCCTGTGTTGTCTGAGAGGACTGGTGTCTCTTGAATTATCTTCTGGACTGTGCTTTTCATCTTAATTAAATAGTCTGGCTGGACCATGCCAAGAGATAGAACAGGCCTGATTTTTATTGTTCTGGCTGGGAACATCTATTCCAACACAAGTGGGTCCAAAGCAATCCTCTCATATCACTAAAAAGACAGCTTGCTACAGTATATGCACTGATCCCAGTGCCCTCAACCCCCTTCTCATCTGTTCCCTGTCATCCCCACACCCAGTTTGCATGAGACAGCTAATTTTAGGTAGTTTAGGCAATTTTTAATTTCATTTGTTGAACTGCACTGACATTCCTTTGAAGTATTTGAGATTACAAAGACCAGAAAACATATATTAAAAAATACAGATTAAAGCCCTATTCTTGCTGTAATTTGTCTGTTATTTAGGCAAAACAGTACCAAAATCCAGAGGTTATGCCAGTAGCTGAGACAGACCAAGAGTTCAAGTCCTGGCAGTTTATCTTCAGCTGGTAAAGGTCTGACCCCAAAAATGTGTTCTGGGTTTGCCTGACGGTGCAGTACAATGCAGCTCTGCCTACGGGGAGCAGGATAGACCATTAGAGAGCTTTGTCCCAGCTCTTTATTTCCACCGTAGATGATGGATGTTGTCTCCAGGCCCTCGGGTGAGCTCCATGCTGTGTCCCAGGGCTGTGCCTGGCAGGGCTGGCAGGGTACCCTGCTCTGGCACAGCACTGCTGCAGCAGGCTGGCAAATCGGGCCCTTTCGCTGCCTCCCTTCTCTTTTCGATAGACGAATGTTTTCTAAACAGCTTCAGGGGGTGCAGGCTTAACTCACAAGCTCTTATATGCCTTTCAGCATATTTAATTTATTGTTCTAAGGAGTACACGTTTACTCTGCAACCCAACACAAGAATACCTCATTTTACCACCCTGTTTTAAAAACATTATCTTAGCACTGTTCCTTGTTCTCTCTGGAGACATTTCTAAGCCCATTTGCCCACACTGGCTTGTGTGAGTGTGAGACAGCACTGTGCAAACCCCTCCTGCAGCAGGGTCCAGAGGCTGAGAACGCTTCTTCTGCGTGAAATTAATTGAGCTCCAAGGGTCAGCAGGTTACCAGTAGGCTCATTATGACAAATGATTTCGTCTGAGTAGGAAGACCTTTGGGGTCAGCTCAGGACTCTGCCTAAATTTTGTAATTATGCCTGCCTCAGGCCTTAAACAAACTAAGTGTTCCTTAACATGCAGAAGGAGGAAGCCTGGAGATTAGGGAACAAGCAGAAACAGCCTGGCTTAGTCTAGCAGGACAGATTTTTAGCTGAATCTTGTAAATAAAACCCCTGACAAGCTCAAAAGAGCTGAAGACAGGCTCGGAGCCTGACAGGAAAAGATCTGGAGTCTCGAGGAACTCTTTATCCCTCCAACGATTACAAGAAGTCCAGCTGGGAAAAGCTCATCATAATTCCTGCTCTGCCTGTGATGAAGATGCTTCGCTTTGCCAAACCCAGAAAGGATAATATGCTGCAAAACGTGAAACTTGATGGCACATGGAGCTGTGTTAGTGACTGCAGGGCTTGGCCCGGGACTCAGCTCCGACTGGATGGAGGAGTTTGTGCCAGGAGCCCAGGCCAGGTCGTGGCAGGGATACGGCCCCTCTGCTGGTCCCTGCTGGGCATCCCGACTGCAGGTGGCACAGAGAGGACAGGACAGTCCCTGGGGCTCACCTGCCCTAACCTCACTCTCTCCACGTGGTTTGAAGTTCGTGCAAACACGAAGGAGGAAGGGTGGACACTTCCAAACACACTTCATCCCATCCTGAAATAGATGGGCAAAATCCTCTCTGGACAATTCTTCTCTGGAGAATGTGTAGACTTCTGAAGCTTGGAGAAGGGTCTGTAAATGAGGTGAGATGGAGGCACCGAGGCTGGTACACCCCAAATCCCGGAGACGCAGAGCCCAGGCTGTCCAACCTCAGGCAGCACTGATGGGACTCCTGGGCATGATCAAGTGCCCCAGGAACATCTCATACAAAACAGCTGCTTTCCAGCTCTTTTACACGAAGCTCCTCCTCAAAAGGTGTCTGTAGGTTGTTCCTCCAGCCCAGAGGGGGATGTGAAAAGTTCCCATGTGCTGCTGGCCAGATGGACACTGGTGGATGGAGAAATGAGCAGCATGAGGAAAACACTTTCCCAAAAGTCTCCAATTAAACTACAATACCTGGTGGCTCATGGCCACATGAAATATCAAATCATTAGTCTAATTGAATCATGTATGTATGCATATAACAGTGTTTGCTACATCTTTAACTATGTGTGCAAAATATTTCATGAAGTGCACATCAAATATCTAATCCTGTTTAAAAACATTCACTTTGAAACAATGACTTGCTCTGAAAGCTGAGCTCAACTATTGGGATTTAAATCTGAATTTCTAGGACACTTAACCCTCATATTCTTTCTCATCATTGTAGATTTAAGCTAGATATTTGTATAATTTGAAGTTTGGGAGGAAAAATAAATTGACATTCAGGTATTTCCTTCAATATTTGTTTGAAATTCAGACCAGTCATTTACTCCAGATCAGGCTCCCTGCTATGATTTGCAGCAGTTCATTCATTAGTCTTTTTTTATGGTACATTTTCTTCTACTCCAGAAAAACCATAGGAACATAGGATTGCCAGAGTCTATTTTAATTATTCATGCAAATTAAAGAGACAGAACAAAAATTATATATTCAGAGAAAATGGTCTGTCTTTCTCATAATAGTCTACTTATAAAAGCAGAGTGTTTTTTATTTCATCATTTTTTCACTGGTCTTTTATTATGCTTTATTGCACTTTGATCACCATGGACACTTAAAATAATCTACAGACAAACAGACTCATGGTTGTTTTCAAATAAACCAGAAATTCTGAGAGTGTGTGTCTGTGTGAATTGTTTTGCAATGATTGCATGACTACACTCTGAACTGAAATAGCAACACAATATAGGAAGGATTTTTAAATTATGTTTAATGCAATTTTTATAAACTTGGATAATGTTAATAATAGAATAAAAATGGTAATTTTATTTTTAACGATGGAACTGTGAGCATATTTCACAAAATGTTGCCCTTAAACATCTTACATTTGACTTCTATAAAGCTTCTAGGGTTTTGGGTTTTTTTTGTTTTGAGATAATTTTGTCCACATTTTATATCTTAGAACTGGCTTTACATTCTCATTTTGGAAGCCGACAGATAAAAAGTCAACTCTTGCACACGCAGAGAAATAACTGTTAAGTAATATTGGGCAGAGTAACCTAGAGAAATGCCTGGGACTTTTCCCTGTGAATAACGATGATCTCAGTTGGCTTCGGGTTTCTCAAGGAATGCAGTTGATAATGTGTGATGCTGCTATTTATAGTGTCTTCCCCGTGCAGATCCATACAGTGATATCCAGAGAGGCCTCTTCTTTGTCTGGCATTTCAAAAGACAATTCAGGAATCGGGCTAGGTATGCAAGTGCAAGAGGACGTGCTCAGGACAGGATCCAACCTACGTTGCTCCGAGGTAGATGATGAGGAGATGGAAAAGGCGAGGCGGGAGTGGAGCTCGTCCTGCTGCTCCTCCTCTTCCAGCAGAGCCTCCCTCTGCTCTGTGGCAACTACCTGTGCGCAGAGTTTTAAAAGTGGGCACATGCAATTGCACGTTTCATTTGCCCACATAATTACCGTAATTGTGAGCACACTCGCGGTAATGGCACATGCAAACAATCCATTAGACAGCCAGCCTGGCGATGGCACTTCTTCCTCCACGGAGCTCCGACCGCGTTTCCAGCTACACCTTGCTGGCTGAGCACCCACAGCGGGATCTCCTCAGTCAAAGGAGCACTGTGCAGGACACTCTTTCTCTGGCAGAGAAACAATCTACATAACCTAATCAGTCATTTCCCTGCAGTCCCCCAAAGTGGTGTCTTTTGGAGACAGTGACACAGATTGGCAAACACATCCAGTTTGTGATGTGCCAGCACTTGGAGCAAGAAAACAGAAATTACCAATGAAGCTGTAAAGGCAGGAAACTCTGTTAAGATCCCAAGGGAGAAATTGCTTCCCTGATTACATACAATATGCACTACGTACTCTTAGTGTGCCTAGGAATGGTAGCGGAACTCCCCGGAGGATCCACTGGCCTGCAGCCAGATCTGTCACATTGAAAGTGCTCCTCTACTCTGAAAAGTGTCTCAGGAAAAAATAACATCATTGGGTTTCATGTTTACGGTCTCTTAATGTTCCAGTATCAAAAGTGAAAACAGTGCTGGGACAGAGGTTTAGGTGCTGGTGCATTTTCCCTCTGCCCTGACTGTGGATCCTGCGAGTGGCAAACAGGGCTGGAAGCATCCTGCAAAGCCCACTCTTTAGGGAAGGTTTTTACAGGCCACATCATATCCTCAGGTTAGGTCCTTGCAGTCCTGAATCTCTTTGTTTCTCCTTCAGTCTCCTGTTTATCAGGAGGATTTGAACAAACCTACAGGGTGGGAGTTCAGTGTCCAGTGGTGGTGCTGAGACAGAGTCTACCTTAGCCAGATCACCTCAAAAGGGAGAGCAAGAGAGAAAAATAGTAAGTATTCCTCCTCAGTCATGAAAATGTAATGGAAAAACCTTCCACTGAATTCCATGGGATGATTTAAAAACCTCATATGATGGCACACTTAAATTCTATATATAGGCTATAACACCCTATTGATCCAGAGCTCTCCCCAAACCCAAAGTCAATACACAGAAAAGCTCTCATTGACTTCCTCTAGCTTTGGATCATTTCATTTTGTCTTAGCTGAGGAGTTTTCCAGAGAGGGGAAAAGAGGAGCAGGAAATACCTCTTACCTTGACAGACAGGGAAGTTGGATGTGATTTGTTCCAGTATTCCAGTGACAGTCTTTGAACTGAGCTGGGCAGAAGGGTTTTTTTTATTTTTAATTTTTATCAGTGCCTGATTTCCATTAGAAAATTTTATTTCAATTCCAAAGGCCTTTTTGGAGGAAAGAATGAAAGTCCACTAAGAAAAAGAGGAAAATAATGTGGCATTTGCAAAGTGATGTTGCTTTTTCATTTAATTTCATTTATGTTTTGAAATGGATTTTATGTGAAATAGTAAAACCTAGAAAGGCCAAAAAACCCTTACCCAAATCAAGTGTATCAAAACAGAATGTTTCATCTAACCCTGAAGTTTCCTTTGTGAAATGTAATTTTGCAAAACTGCAGCAGAAATAACCTAAGTATTTTATAAACTGTTGAGGTAAATGAGGAAAAGCCACATTTCTAATATGTCAATTGATGAGTGTGCAATTTGCTGTTCATCCTGCACATTACTTCAAGGAGCATTTTACTAAATTCCAAAATATCACGTTTTAAGATACTGACTGAATTATGGACCTTCATTTAGTATCTGCTAAGAATCTATACTGAAAAATGAGTTCTGGCCCCATAATACTTAAAATTACTCTAATGGACAAAGTCAAATAATATTGGCAGAAAAGAAGGAAGGAGAGATAACAGTGTAGGAAAAACCCACAAATAAATATCTCGAGGAAGATCAACTAAAAACTTGAAATTACTATAATAAGCACAGTAAGCAGTGATGTCAGCTCACTGTTGTGCTACAATTGACAGCCTCTCAGGGAAAGTGACATTTCATGGAGCAGAGATTAATTACCCAACCCTAAACCCAGTGGGACTGGGGGCACCTTTCTGCTCTGTGCTCAGTACGAGGGACAAGGAGCTCCTGGGCAGTGACAGAGAGGGAGAAGCTGCTGCTGGAGCCCCAATCCCTCAGAGAAATGCACAAATGGGGGGAATTTGCAGTCCCAGCCCCTGGGAGCCCTTCCCTCAGTGCCGCTGTCACCTTTAGCAGTCACCTCTGCCGTGTCCCACTGACCGCCCGTGCTGCTCCCGGTGTTTTAAGGAGTCAGACAAAGGCAGGGTGGTTAAAAAAAAATCTCCTGTATTGGCTTTCAGCCACTTGCTATCAGAGAAAAACAAAAGCAGAACTTGATCTTTTGTTGTTGTTTTGGGGTTTTTTTTCCCCTCCTTTTGAAAAAGGGATTCCTCATCTTTCCCGCTCCTTTATATTCTAACTGCCCCAGCTGGAAACCTTCTAGGCCTTTTTAAAACAGGATTAAAAACACAGTTTTCTGCATTAGCACAGCTCAAAAGGATAACCTCAGCTCTTTTCTCTGCCAGCCAGCTTTTTAATCCTGAATCACATGTCACTTCAAATTATGAATATGATTTTCATGTCCCCCTCAGGCCTAAATTTCACCCAAGTAAATCCTCTCATTCAGCAGCCGGAGAAACGTGTCAAAAGCAGTGATCTTCAAGCACTGAGAGTGCTCTGGGAGAGATCAAACTGTCCCAGCCTGAACTCTCCCAGTGCCAGGCATCTTTCCCCCTCCTGCTTATTATTGTTGACACCCTGCATCCCCACTTCCTTTCCCCCCGGTCTGAGAGCCCGGGATAGCAAGAAAGAAAAAAACAGGTCCCTTCTTAATTCTCAATATTTCAGGGATTGATCCCTTTTGCATTTGTGGGGGCAGAGGAGAACAAAGACACACATGAGCTGGTTCTGGGGAATGAGGAATCAAACCACCAGATAAGAGCTGTGTTCTCTCATCTCCTGACACGGCTCTGCCGATCTGATCAGCGGGCAGAGGAGAACTGGCTGAACAGCCCTGACTTCCGAGCTTGGTGTGATGGTGTCACACTTTGCTGGAAGAAGGAAGCCCTTCCTCACCCAGGATTCTCTGTGCTGTGCAGATCCACCTCTCCTGAGTGTCCTGGGAGCAAGAGCTGACTCAGAACATCCCTATCAGACTAAATGTGTGTTCCCAGCCCTGGTCTACAGATGAACAGACTGAAATTGTGTCTTGTGCAAATGACTTCAAACCTGAGGATCAAGCCCAGAATCAGAACTCTGGATATCTACACAGTGGTGTTCGACATTAGATCAAAGGTGTCCTCAAGAAGGAAGGCCTGTCTCTTCAGCCTCCTTAGGGAGTCTGGAGAGCTCAAAGGGCCGTGCTGATCTTTCCTTCCCTGTTCTGCCCCAGTGCAGTTTCCTCCTCTCTGAAAAGAGCTGTATCATTGCTTTTGTTTTGTTCAGCTCTTGTTCCTTTGCCAAGATGACTGACCGTGGCCATTGCCTTTGCTGTGATGGTCGAGGGTGCATCACACCTGTAGGCAGGTGCAAGGTTTTCCTCACCTTTTCCTAATGGGAGCTGTGACCATGGATACTGCACTAGGGAGGGCCAGGAGAGTGCAAAGATTGTCCTCGTTCCGTCCTTTCACAGCAAGGAACAGAGAAGGTGTTTGAATCTGGTTCCAAGCATCTCTGGGGTTAGAAATCATAACTTTGTTGAGATCTTCTCAGCACCAATCCAGACACCCAAGTTCAGGTTCCTCTGGCAGAGAGTGGAAACAGAGCTGTGGTTTGAGGTCACCTCCTCTGAGAACACTTTTCTCAGGGTTTTCTACACTTTCTCAGAAAAGCTGCATTGGGATTCCTCTTGGATTTGAAATTTTTTAGGGCTTTCTTTCCTCATAGGGGAAGAAGGTAAAGAAACACCCAAGATATCATGGAAGGCAGGGAGCACCCAAAATCCCAGCGTGCTGCAATTCCTCTCAGCCACATCACATGGCTGCAATGCTACAGCCATTTCCCACTGGAAAATCAGTCAGACAAATATTTTCTTCCTGCAGAAGAGCAAACACGACTGTGGAAAGGGACTTGGAGGGCATATTTATCTCTCCCTTACCTTCCCACGGTGAAGAAGCCACAGGAGTTATTACAGAAACCTCACCTTTCAAAACATTCCCATGGCCATGAACATGTTACTGAACAAATCCATATCCGGGGAGGATTTCTCACTGGCTGGAAGATCAACTCTCATCCAGCCATTGCCTGTTGCTTTTTCAAGTTTCAGCAGCAAACAGAAACACAGTGGTTTGCCAAGAGAGGTGGGCAGGAAACAGTTTTTCCTATCCACAAGCACTTCTCAGTTTAGAGTTTTCTCGTCCTAATACTGAGTGAAAAGTAGAAATCTGAAACTTTAAAATATTTAAACATATCAAGCCAATACTTCTTCTGAACTTTCCCTTTATATATATATATAAAAGTGCATAGATTTAGAATATTTTCTTTTATTTTCAAAATGTTTACTTTGTAAATACAAACCACAGTAAATCTGAGAGCAAAATATTCCTCTTCAATTCACTTCCCTCTCCGTAGTAAAACATTCAGATTACCACCTGCGACTTCCATCAAGTGGCACTTTTCAGTTTAAAATAATTACCAGGAAACCCTAATCATTTTCAAGGCCATGTTAATGACTGCCTGACTGCAGCCTAGAGGTGGCAACAGTTTAGTGACTGCTGAGCTGCATGTACAGAGTTTGTAATCCCTTGAGTGGTGCTTTGAGGCTTCCAGTAGCTAATACACGTCCACCACCATAGCAGGGAATAAAATGAGTATGGTTTCCTTCATCCCTTTACTTTTGGTATTACAAGAGCTTGTAGAACTGAATTTCCAGAGTGGTGATACTTTTTTTCCCTTTCGGTGCTGGATGATAAATTTGTTTGTCTTCGCTGTTGGCACCAAACTTTGTGAACACTTCTAAAAGAAACAATGAAAATTCACTGCCGGTCTGCTAAATCAATACTGCCAGTGTCTCATTCCCCTCTGCCAGTGCACCTTGTGTAACATTCCCTGCTCTGCCTGAGAGGGGGTTCGTGTCCATCCTGCACCGGTGCAAGTGACTGGAGCAGCTGCTGAGTGATGGAGAATCAAAGCTCTGTCTCCTCCCTGAGATGGCAACCCAAGCATCAGCTCTGAGGAATCCATGGCTGAGGATGAGCCTTCATCCCAAGCCAAGGACAAGCAGGAAGCATCAGAGTGCACAAGATAAACTGGCAGGTGGAGTCTCTCCACACAAGGGGGATAAGTCACAATATTTCTGTACAGTTTCTTCCTTCACCACGGAGACAGACTGGGGAAGATGTGATTGCAGATGGTATGTGTGAGAGGATGTAGACTCAGATTTGACAGTCACTTTATAAATTGAACCCTGGCTGTGTAATCTCCCTTCAGGTCTACTTGCTGCTGTGGAATAGTTTTCAGTGGGTAAAAACACCAAGTTTTCCAAAACCGGATTTATGATTATTCTCTGCTAAAGCCTTAAACCCACAAAAATTATTACAGCTATTTGTATCTCATCCTGGCATTGTTGTTCTCCATTGCAGTAAGTGGAACTATCTTTCCTTAAAATGCTGGATTGAATCCATATTCTATTTATTACATCTGAGGACTGCTGTTGTGTATTTTATAGCCTGTTGTTTGCAAACTGTTTGGGGGCATAAAAAGTGCACAGTCTGAAAAAGTGCAGAAGTGTCATCATCCCTCTTTTTTTTTTTTCCCAAAAAAATTTTGGTTCCCAAAGGCATCTGCTTTTTAGACCTTAAGAGCACAGCAGAGCACAGGAGCAAAAAGGAAAATCTCCAGTGGATGAGGACTCGGACAAAAAATCCCTGGGCTCCAAAAGGCACGTGATGGATACGTGAGGGGGATGAGGATGTCCCTGTTCTGCCCCTGTGTGCTTTTGCTGCTCGGTATTCATTCACTCTCTTTGTAATCAAAATTCAGGCAGAAGGAAAGAGCAATCTGGCCCCAAGCACGGGAAGCAACCCAAGAAGAAGTGAAGGAGGCAGCATCTATCCATTAGTGCTTCCATACTTTCAGTTCTAACTCAGTCCTGCCTGTCCCCACAGGAAAGCTTTGTGCATGTACTTTACACATGGCTTGCACCAGCCAATTTCCATCCACATCCCAGAGCAGCTCTGACGCTGTGCTCTGTCCTTCACCCAAAAATCCCGGACATCCTCGGCACTGTTTTCCCAAGTAGCTACAAAATATTTGCCTGAATTGGAAAAGGTGGGTTCCCGGACTTTAAAAATTTTGAGAAACCAGTTTCCAGTGTAGTGTTTGCCAGTGGTTCTTTATTTTATGGACCTCAAAACCTTTCTGAAGAGGCAAACCAAAGCCGCTAATGGGTTAGGAGGGTGATCCTGGATGCTGGCAGTGCCAGAGGGAGAGGATGTGCGATAAATAGATGGCCTGGCAGGCTGTGGCAGCCCACTGGAAGGAACCAGCCCCAGGGGAGTGAGCACACATAAGGGTTTTTCAGCTTTCACCTTCTGACAGACCACAGCTGAACAGTGCAGTGTCTGCAGGGCAGCGCTGCTGATGTTCCCCCGTGACTCACACAGTGACCTTGGTGCACACCCTTCCACCCACGGCACCCACCACGGGCTCCTGGGCCACATCCTCCTCCAGAGAACGAGACAGAAGAGCGGGAGGTGCACAGAATTATTCCCTCTCGCGGGGGTTGGGTTTACCAGGAGAGCTGAGCAGAGTCCCTTTGCTGTGGTGCACCACAGCCCCTCCCGTGTTTCCACGTCTCCACCCATGTTTTCCCCTCTCGTGGACGCCAGGTTGTCCGGAATTCAACCTTCAGTAGAGAGCGAAGGAATTCAACCACTTTCACAGGCTTTTGGCACCAAAATCAACTTGCTGATCGGTACAAGCATGTTTCTGGATAGAGAAGAGCTCTGACAGCTGAGCTGCTCTGCACCACTCCCATCCCAAAAGACACTTTTTCCTGCTGCCAAAGCCTTGCCAGCAGCCAGGTGTCACCAGGGAAGGGAGTGCTCCACGGATCTCTCCAGGGTGCCTCGGTATGAGTGTTGTGGGCCCAGGAGATGGAAAGAGATTGGCTCTCTCTGGGGCAATCCAGGTGTCAGGTGCTCTGAGCCACACTCGTTTCCCATCGCTGGGACCCCAGTTCAGCTGCTCCAGTGCCATGGCAGGGATCCCCCCGCACCCTGGCTGATTCTGATTCTGATATCTTTTGGGATGTAGCTTAAAATACTAAAGTATCGTTGGCTTTACATGGCAATAACACTCTGTTTGAGTTGTCCAGAGTTTTGTTTCTGTCATATGAAAGCCACAGCAGTGGGTGAACTAACAAATGTTTGAGTTTGGTACCTGTTGTTGAATAAAGAGACTGAGGTTTTAGAACACACTAAAAAAGAGTTTTGTCCCCATTTCCCTTCAACAACCATGCAAAATAGAAGGTATAACTCTCAAAGATGTTTTTTAACATTGAAAGCTGTTAAATCTGTAAGATAATTCAGTTTTCTCTGGAAATAGGGTCCTCCAGTGGCATCCCTCACTTTGGGATACCAACCTCAGCAACATTGTCAAAATGAGGATCTCTTGGTTAGCTATTTCTCTGCAACAGGCTCAGTCCCAGCTCCCATGGTCAGTCAGGGAAAGATGGGCTCCTGGGGAGAGTGGGAGGCCCTGCACAGGCAATTTTGGATGTTACCAGCCCTCCTGGAACAGAGTGAGGAGCATGATTTGGCTATTACAGCTATTTTGTGATTGTCTTTCTCAGGCTGGGCTGTGTCGGGCTGTGGTAATCATCAGCATCAACTCCCACAGCAGGTAGGAAGTCAGGATTGTTCCCAGTATAACTTCACTTTGGAGTGGAATTACACTATGAATACACAACTGCACTGTTAAGTACACAATTCTGTATTATTATGAAGAGGAATGAATGAATTTCTACCACATGAAGCCCAGAAATCTCCTATGTCCCACACTGACTTGTGTGGCAAAATCCCTCCAGGTGGACACGGTTTCTGCCCCCACTCTGGAGAGATCACGAGGATAAATCTGCGCTCTGACTCTCAGGCCCATCTGGTGTCTTTTGCTGAGATGGAACAACAAGATATTTGTGTTTGGCTATTCCAGAGAAAAAGACCAACAGCAACAGAAAGCAGAGTGGTTTTGTTACATTATTTGTGTAATGGCTCAACACTCAGGGTGGCAGAAGCAGCAGTATCATGATGTTAGCCTCAACCAAACAGATGGCCAGGGAATTATCATATCTAAAACCCCAGAGCATCTTCCATTTCTAGATGCCAGTTAATAATACAGGTGGTGCAGTGTGAAGAGAAGAGACTTTGCTACAGCTTTGGGGCTCAACTAGTCCACAGGGTCCAATTCCCAGCTCAATTCAGTCCCTTCTTCTCTCTCACCACAAAGACATCTGGTGTTATTAAGAGCTCCTAAAAGGGCTGTGTTCAGAGATAGCTCCCCGACATTGCATGTGTAACCATATGTGGCAATACAGCATTACACTAAAAATAAGAAAAAGCCTGTTTATAGAAGATCAGCAAGTTTGTTTGTTTGTTTGTTTTTCAACATCCCTTCTCTGTTCCTGTGCTTATTGGTTCCTGTAACTATTCTTGTCTTCTGAAGGTATTTAATTAGGGGCAATGGGTGGATTTATTAAAAGACCTTGACCCCTCTTGTCTTATGTCTGAATGTGGAAAGCACCTCATAACAAGCATATTTAAAATTAAAATGATTTTTCCCTCTTTGTGGTGTGTGCACGGTGGACTTGCTGTTACTGTGTCTGTGTGGAGAGTTTCTATCACTGTATGGATGGTATTAAATAAATATGGAAAAAGAAAGAGGGGGGCAAAATGGTTAAAGAGAACAGTAGCACAGCACTTTGCTACAGCAGCAAAGCTTCTCCTCTGGAGGCAGCAAGTTTGAGTCTTTACTTACCAGGGAAAACTGAGGCTGGAATTCTTTCTCCTCAGGAGCAATGGCAGTGTAGAAATAACCTGAACTTCAGTGACCCTGACCTGAAGAGCCTATCAGATTCATCTCCACTGTCCCACACTGGCAACCCAGATGCTAAATGTTTAAGGCACAGGGTGCTGGCCCTCAGGAATGGCATTTCTGAGCTTAATGGGCTGTGGAACAAGGTGTGCCTCCTCTTTTAACTCCTGGGCAGACAGAACAGGCGAGTTACAACATGAAGTGCAGAGGGAAAGAGGGGACAAGAATAAAATAAAATCCTTATTTCATTAAGAAGCCTCCTTTGCTGCAGACAGGATGCATACAACAGGAAGGATGTGGACACTGAATAACTCATCTCAGGATTTCTCTGTCATTAAGGAAATGAAGGTATTGAAGCATGGGTTTCCTTTGCAGGCTATTCTAGTGAAAAGCAATTCAGCAATAAGGTAAAATGTCACTACTACTTTGCTGCTGCTTAAGGAGAAAACTTTCCCTCTCTTCCTTTCCCTGCCCTGCACCTGCTCACCGGGCTCAGAGTCCACAGCAGGGAAATTAATACCTATTTCCTTCATGTTGTGCTCTCTGGACACAGAAACACCCCTGTACTGCACAGGAAACAGTTCAGCACAGCCACTGAACGTGGGACAGCAGAGCAAATCCGGGCACTGACCCCACTGAACGTGGGACAGCCCAGCAAATCCGGGCACTGACCCCACTGAACATGGGACAGCCCAGCAAATCTGGGCACTGACCCCACTGAACATGGGACAGCCCAGCACACCCAGACACTCACCTTCCCACTGAACATGGGACAGTCCAGCACACTGTTGCCTAAAAGCTGATGGAGAAAAAATACTCCAGGCCATATTAGAGGGGAGGTAAGATAAGGATAAGAAAGGCTTTAATGAGTCTCCAGGCTTCCAGGAATACCACCATCCGCGCGCCGAGTACAGGTGTTTGCCATTTTTATAATGATTTTCACCCAATCCCCGTCCAGCCCCCACCCCGGTTCTG
>JAWMRA010000050.1:4385776-4420941 GCA_035584735.1 Pseudotriccus pelzelni | reverse complement strand
TTAAATCTACATTTACTATATAACTACTTCTAACAGCTACAAAATTAAAAATTAAAAAATAAAACTCCACGGCAACAACACCCAGGCACTGACCTTGCCAGCACCTTCAAGGTTCCTCAGAAACCTGGCTGGAGCTGGCTTTTGCCACCCTTGGGTAATGGTCCCCAAGCCAAGCTGGTGCCAGGATGGCTCTGTCACAGCAGAGCAGAGGTGGGAACGGGCAGCAGCGGAAAGCTGGGTTTGATGCTCCTGTTGCCCTTGGGAAAACTAGTGATAACAAAGGGTAAAGCAAGAGATGTATCAGCACTGGGAGCAGCCAGCTCTGACTAACTATTGGAATGAAAGCCACTGGATTTTCTCTTAACTGAGATGGCCCTCTAGTTTTCAGGTGAGTTTTCATGAGAATAGAACTCTTGACATCATGAGGATAAACAGACTTAGTGCCACTTTAAAATTAAAACTAAAGTTTTAGAAGAAATAGATTTTAAAGTTCTGCAGTTGGGAATTATCTGCATTTATGCTTTTATACAGCTCTTTGTACAGTACTGTCCCACACCAAGACTCCTAGATATTAGTGGAATACCAGGGATATAAGCCAGGGATATGCAAGCATTTTTGATAGTTTAATTTAATTCTTCATTTTCAAATTGTTTTAAGGGGCGGAATGGAGGAAAACACCCACAGAAGGCAAGGCAGAATCTCTTTTAGACAGAATACATGCAGGTTACAAAGTGCTCAACACATTCTTTAGTGACCTTAGTTTCATTACACACCACCAGGAAAGACCCAACTTTAGGTTTGACCTCCACAGTGTTGTACAAATAGAGAAGGAAACCTGAGAAGCATTAAGATGTAACCTTCCTCAGGCAAAAAAAAGCAGTCCCTTCATTAATGACTCCAATTATAGCTATTCATTGTATCCTCTTTGCCTTAACAAAGTCTCACATTGTCAACCAGCCCTCTTACAAGTTCATTGTGTGCCCATTATCAAAATATCATTTTCAGCTTCACTGAACACATGTAGGAAATGTAGTAGTGTAAAAAGGAAGAGAAGGAGGGGAGGTAGCACAAGAAAAAGAAAGATAATAAGCTTAGACTGTATTTGTGTAATTACCCTCTCCAGAACAATCTTCTGAGGAAAGGATATGTTTAATTTTTGTTGTGTCATAAACCTTAAGCTCTCCAGTTGTCACTGATTAGGCTGGGAACTAAAAAACTGAAAATGGACACTGGCTGATTGCCTTCCCCCCACTTCACTTTTAGTACAGACAGATTTATTCTGAATGAAGGGAGAGCTCTGTGGTCAATTTTGATTCTGTTTTTGAGAACTAATAAATTTAATACATCCAAATGGGAAATGACTTGTGGTTTATACAAAGTAAACATTTTGCAATTTCAGAAGTATAAGACAAACCTGTTTAGGAAGTGTCCAGACAATGCACCAGTTTTTCCTCTTTCCCATTCATGTTCTTTGTCTCCTGGAACATTATCTGACCCTTGATTTAAAGTCAGTTCTGTCCTGACTCAGGCGTCGTTCAAGTCCATGACAAAACTGCCAATGACTTCGACAGGAGGAGGATCAACCTCCCAGTACAAGATTAAAAAGACTGAAAGCTTGGAAAACGAAATGCATCAAGTGTTTAACAGGCAAATGATAGAAAGGTCTTCTCTGACCACAAGATGCTGTGTCATCAACCTCCAAGAAGTTCTTCATCTGGAAACTACTTAATGCTACCAATTAATGCAGGGGCCTGCCCAGTTTGAACTGTGGAGACACCAACAACTTGCCTAAGATCCTGCACCAAGCACTTGCCTGCAGTCAGACAGGCCTGAACATTAACCCACATCCATCCTGTGCTTCCAGTGTAAGCCAGAAGGACCAAGGGGTGGATCCTCTAAGGCAGAAGCCACTCCAGTGCTCCAGTTGGTCAAGGCAATGGGAGCCAAGCATCCTGCTCGCCCAGGGCAGTGAACTGGGTCAGCCTGGACCCAAAGTCAAATATCAAGTTGCGTTCTCAGCAGCATAAAAGCTTCTGTGGCTTTCAGAAGTGTATCTTTCAGTGACTTGATTTCAGGAGACAAGATGTCTGGAAAAAGCTGAAAAGAGCAAACTCTGTTATCCACCTGCATTTGGGCTGCACTGGAATTGCTCTTGATACATTTTAGATCTCCAGTGTCATGGAGACAGTGCTGGCCACCATCCCCTGCCCTGCATCTGTCATCATACACACACTTGTCACCTTTTTCATCCCTAAGTAGGAATATCTGGGTTGGATTGTGTAGCATTTTAGTGTCAGCGGAGCATTCAGAACATTGGGTTTCCTTCCATCCCTTTTTCCAGGGAGTCCTTCCTTGTTTCATGCTTTTATAAGACATTGAAATCTTGAAACAGCACAAAATCAGTGGGAATATCACTGAGGGCTCTACCTGAGACACAGAGTTCTGCTGTTCTTGTCTTGGTCAGTGACTGTCTGAGCCGCTTTCAGCAGGGCCAGCAGGCAGATACACCTCTTGCATAATGGCAAGGCCATCCTGGGCATGGAGCTCTGCCAGCTGGCAGCCAGCAGGCAGGGAGGACACATCCACACTGACAACAGGGTGGGCTCGAACAGCTCTGTGACTTTGCTTTTCTGTGTCATTACCACGCACACTCCTGCAGCAGCAGCTCTGACTCGGTGTTTCTAAGGCAGGCGATGGGCAGGTACAGCCGGGAGACATGGACTGTCCTTGGCACTGGTTGTGCCTCACAACGTGACCTGAACGGGGTGACATCCACCTGCATTTCCCCAGGACAGAGCAGGGCACAGGCTTGAACTGGCTCATGGCACATCCTTATCTGCCCCTTCCCCTGCCAGCTGGGCTCACACCTCCCAGCAGCCTCCCCTTAGCACAAACAGGGGGAAAACAGGGATGTGGGAGGAGTGGCTGTGGAAAAAGAGCAGTCTTGCAGAAGAAAGGAGAGCTGCCCAGGAGTCCTGAGCTTTCCGTGGAGCCTGACCCTGCAGAAGGTGAGTTTTCCTTGCCTGCCAGGGCTGGGCTTGCTGGTTCCCTGTTTTCACTCCCTCCCTCTGGTTTCTGGTTGAACCCTGGTGTGGCTTTGCCTCCTCTGAGTCACGGCCCTGCCAACAAAGCCCCGTGTGTGAGGAGGGGAGCCGTGATGGGAAGTGCAGCGGATGTGCCGGACACAGCACCACATCCAGGGCCAATCCAGTGGGAATGCCTGCCGGGAGCTTTGCTTTTTCTGGGATGTTTACTTAGGTCACCGCTCTGGTCCCTGCCCTTCCCCTCGTGCCCAGGCTCTGTGTTTGCTGGGGTTTAGTCTGACCATTGCTGGCTTAGGGTGGCCCCTAAAGGGACAGCCAAGCAGGGGAATGGCTGTGGTTGGAGAAATGAGTGTACACAAATTACATAATGCTCTTAACTACATAAAAACTGGCTTGTCAATCACCCAAACCAGCTTTTACAGCATTTTGAATGCAAATCAGCCCTTGGGCAGGCATAAGTTACAACTGTATTTACCTTAAGGCTCCTTTATCCTATCAGAGCAATGAAAAGCAGTCCTACAGCTAAAACCATATTCCACCCTTCCAAACTATGGTAGCAATTTAGGTTGTTTCCACCATCATTCAAAGCAATTGTTGCTACTCCTCCTTTGGGGTTTTTATAACTTCCTCCTGAACAAATGCTGATGGAGACTGAGGGTCAGATTTCATTGGTATGAAAGGTGTGGATAGACCTGCTTTTGCAGGTCCTGTTGGAGCAGATGTGGCTGTAGCTGCTCTCAAGAATTCCCCACCATCCATATTCACAGAATCACAGAATATGCTGAGTTGGAAGGGATCCACAAGTACCACGAGTCCAACTCCCCTAAGGAGAGCCAGGAAAAAGTATTGTAGGACACTTTTTACCCAGCTGAATAGCAGGAAAATCATCTTTGCCTAAGTGGGGGACAGCTCTTCACCTCCATCAACATATTTCTATGTCAAATTTAGTACAAATGAGGGTATTCCAGATGCCAGAGTTGTAAATATCAATGCTCTTTAACCAAATAAAGCTATTTTCTCCATTCTACTCCTCCACACATGCAGTGGCTGTTGAACTTTGACTCTGAACAGTCACCTCAGCTTTCCAAGGCTTTGCCTTTAAAAGCACACTATAGCCTCCTCTGATATAAATCTACAGCATCCCATGGCTCTCTGAGTTGATTTATACCAGTGGACCAGCTATTATGCCAACATCAACAGCAATCTGCATCTCTATTGATGGTGATTAAGGGTGGAAAAACAGCTGGGAGAAAGATAGAATATAATACTTACACTGTGACTAAAATCCTGGAAAGTAGGAGCCTGATCAATGCTGTTTGGAGTCTGCTGGGAATAAACTGTACCTGTGATTTCACTGAGTCTGACTGGACAGAAGATCAGGCCACAGCTCTCACAGGGTCCCCACCCTGGTCTTACAGGCTCAGATAAACTGCCTGCAGTTTTACACCCATAAACATCTATGTGGTAATTGCAGGTGATGAAGACACCCAAGTGAACCCTAACTGGGTCCACAGACTGCTTTGGCAGTGTTTAATTTGCCCTTCAGGACTGAGAGTTTCACTTCACAGTGCCTAATGTGGGGCTAAGATGTCTTTTTCGGAGGTTCAGATGCCAGTGACTCCCAAACTGGTGCTAAATAGCACCTTTTCCAAAACTCACTTCCCATTATCCTGAATTCTTCCAAAAAAAAATCCATCTCTGACACTTTTCAAAGCTGCTGCCAGAGAGCTCAGCTGCTCCCTAAACCAAGCTGAAATAACAAGGAATGCAGGATATGTTTTCTTAAGAGACAGGTAAAGTTTGCCTGTAGAGAAGGAATCCAGAAACAAGCCCAGGGACCCTCCACACCGAGAGGCTTGTTTTTTTTTTTTTTTTCCTTTACAATTTCACAGCTTTCAGTCCTTCCAGGTTATTCCCATTCCTGCTTTAAAAGGCTGAAATTCTCTGTAGTGCAGCCACAAATATCACAGCCCTCCTGTCAACGTCCAAGCAGCTCAGAGCTGCAATTTATTTAAAGCTAGCCTGAAGTGAACCAGTTAGTAAGAGCTGGTTTCCTATCACACCTCATTCCACCTTCTGCCTTTGAAGCCCACTTAACACAGCCCTACTGTTCCCTGGGGACTTCAGGGGATTAAGGCAGGCCCCCTGACAGTGCACTGACTGTCTCAGTGCTGTTGCCTTTTCTGTTTATCAACTAAAATGGGAGTGGGCCAAAAAGAAAAGACAAAGAAAGAAAGGGCGAGGGGAGAAAGAGCGAGAGGTGGAAGGAGGGGGAGAAAAAAGGATAGCAAGATTTTTAATGCAAAATCAAACCCCTGTTGTTCAGGGCTTTTGTTAATACTAGTAAGCTTCAAGTACAAGCCTTGTACTCTTAATAATGTAACTTGGAAATAATTTCCCTAAAGCTCTTTCTCTGTATATCAGATAAACTGCATTTATTCCAGGATCCATTTATTCCAGGAACTCTCCTTTCTTAGGGAGACCCAGGTGTAAAAACCCAATGGGTATTAAGTTACCTGTGTCTGAGGAGCCCAAAGGATTGTACCTCTTATTTAGAGCAGTTGATAAGATGTTGATCCTTACTTCTTTACGTTACCAAACTCCTCTGCCTGCTGGCATCGTGCCTGAGGCATCGTCTACCTGCAAAATCTGCAGCTTTGTCTTGCTGACAGTAGCTGGGCTAACACTGTGAAGAGTTCCAATAACACAGGATGAATGGGATCTACCTGAGCTCGTTCTTGCACTCTCATCTCGGGACAGCTTGCTGCTGGATGTTGAACAACAGCTACTCATCTCCACTCTACCCTGGAGGGAACCTAAAAGCTGGGATAACACAGCAAGGAAGAGACAGTGCTTTTGTGAAGAAGGCACAGAAGATGTCTTCTGAACAACTCTCCCTTTGGAAAAGAAGAGCACCCTGGGAAGAGACACAGAGCCCACAGTTTAATGACAACCCCAGCAGCAGTGCTGAGAAACCCAAGGCAACAGTCAAACATGCAGAAATGGTGGATGGAGGGACCCCACACCACCAGCCTTGAGAATTAGGAACCTCCCTCTATCCTGCAAGCCACCAACATCTGGCACACACGTGAGCCAAGCAGGCACAGGAGGTCTGGTAAAAGCTGCTTGAGGCAGCTCAGAAGTTTAGGGAGCCCATGTGGCTTTTCTAGGGAAAAATGCTGTAGAGGATTAGATACCACTGCAGCCCATAAACCTTCTCCTCCCACACTCTCCTATGTAGACTGGTCTCTACAGGATTTTCCTGCCTTCATCACTCTGCAGTCATATGCAGCCAGAGAAAGAAAAATCAGAGAGCCCTGTAGCAATCTATCCATCAGCCCAGGAGGAGTGACATCCCAGGTGAGTGCTGAGCAGTGGATGGGACCACATCAGGGCAGGTAACACGCACCATAATCACTTGCACCCAGATTTCTTTGCATCATAATAGAGCTTTCTGGTCCTGGGACAAGTACAGCAGCCCTTGATTGCTGTAGGTGCTAATTAGAAATACAGTCCAGAAAAGGGGTCACACTCCTCTGGCTGGACAGGATCTACCACAGCTGGATAGATCCTGCTGCCTCCTGCTCTGCAGCTGACTGTACTTCCTTCCACAGTGCCAGAATTCCTTCTGCTCTCCACTGCCACATCCCTGGCCCAGGTTTCACCAGGGGCTGCCTGACACAGCCTCAAAACTCTCCTGGGGGTGAAGAGCTGAGGCATCAGCTCCGAGTGCCATCCTGTGCAGGCAGCAGGTGCCAGAAAGGACCGTGGTTTGCAGGGTTTGGGATGTTGGCATCACTGGTTTTGCATTGCCCCAGCTGAGGGAAACTCTGTGATCAGTTTTCTCTCCCTGGTTAAGGTCTAGTGGGAGAATTCCTTTCCCACTGAGCAGTCCCTGTGCCCTGCAAAGCCTCCACCACCATGGGTTTGAGGGCAAGAGGGGGTCTTTGTGAGCCGTAAGCATTCAAAACCACAGCCCACAAAGTAACCTCATCAGGTCAGAACGGGTGGGAAGGTTTATACTGGGACTTGTTTCCTCTTTTAGTTTTACTGGTTTCCTTCAGCAATCATTAGGGCTTAACGAAGCTTTTCTGGCTTCCCCTTGTGCTTCTGAAGTTCTTTTGTTCCCACAGGGGAAGCAGAGCTGTAAGGATTCCTAGCTTTCCATTCAAATCATTGTAGAGGCCTGAAATTCTTGGTCTGGGATTGACGTTCTACTCAGCGCTGACCATTTGCTCCACGCAAGGAGAGGAGGAGGACAGAGGGCAAAGCTGGTGTGCTCTGAAGCTGAAATCCCTTTGTATGGGCTGATTCTTTTTCTTCAGATCCAAACAGACTCACAGCACTACGGTGTCAGCACTCACTTGGCACATGTTCCTCACGGGCTCGGAGGGAGAGCACAGGAAAGCACCTGGTATGAAAACATTGAGCTGTGGAGAAGCCCAAAGACCCTCTAAGGGATTTGGTGTGATGTCTTTTAGATGAAGGACTATCCTGCACCTGGAAATAAATAAATCAATCGTGATAAAAAATATCTGCCCATCTGCAGAGTCCTGACTACAGGGGGACAAAGCAGGAGCTGATCTACTGGCGAAGGATCTGCCCCACGGTGCTGCCATCACCGACTCTGGGACTGCCCATCAGGTACAACACTTTTCCTCCCAAGCCCTCCCAGTCAGCACACACTGCCCCAGGTGGGATCTTCTCACCGCTGCCTGGAGTTCCACTTCACTGGCCACTGTAGAAAAATCACTCTTGCTGCAAATCCAACTCATTTTTCTTCTAAATTAGGCTGAACATTACTTACATAGCTCCCTGCAGTGAAGAAAGCACTGACAGTGACAGCCTCTGATGCTCTGCAATGTTCAAGGCTTCAGGAGTTGCTACCAACCATCACTCTCAGGCAAGAATAATCCTGCTCTAAGCTCTGTCATGACAGAACAAGCCTTTCCTGGGTGCGTGCAAGCAGCACAGATGTCTGGCATCAAAATCTGCTTCAGAGCATCCACTGAACGCATTAAAAAGAAGATGAACTGCATTCATCTGGATCTCAGTTCATCCTCCCAGACCAAGATTTTTAAGGAAAGGCCTCAAGTGACTATGCAAGTTGTAACAGTGGAGGGTGAGAGGCTGTTATCTGCCAGCAAATTGGCTGGATTTGGAGCATCCCTGATGCAAACACAGTTAGGGCGTACCCAGCAGTGTGTTCCACATCTTCAGCAACTCTGAAAACATCAGCTCCTCCCAGCTCCCTCGTTTTGGCCTTGCTGTCAGACTAAGCACAGGGAGAGTCATGGACACAACTGCTTGCACAAGGAAGGAAACGTTATCAATGAAGAGGAGCTCATTTCTAATGAGGAATAAGCAGACACCCAGCTGGAAGCTTGAAGGCATTTTAAGCATTCCTGCTTTGCTAAAAACAAATCCCAAAGCAGTCACTGCAGCTGCACTGACACACAGTGACTTGCTAACTCACAGTAACTCAGTTCGAACTGTGTGGCCATACTCCTCTGAGCCTGGCAATCCACGGGCCAGCCCAGGATCCACATTCCTTGATGGTGGAGTGCCTTGGAAATACATACAGCTGTCCTGAAATATTCTTCAGGGCCACCTTGAACAGGCCTTGGCAGCAATGGAAAGTTCATTCTCACCTGCTTCATCTTAACAGCTCGCATCTCTTTGTGGAAGAAAAGACACAGAAAAGGGATAAAACTTTCAGCAAAACTGACTAACTACATCCATAAAATGGCTGGAGAAGTAGCTCTTATAACTAAGAGTGAATTCTTGGGAGGTTTTGCTGAAAAAAATGCTTACTTTTTTCCCCCGCCATCAGAGTGTTCATATAAACCTATAACCAGTTCAGGCTGTTTCTCCCTCTGGGAGATTTCAAGTGATTTGATTCAGCTTTCTAACATTGTTCAAGGTAGACTTCATCTCCCCTAGCACTCATCAAAGCTGCTAATAAGTACTTCAGAACTCATAAAGAGATGACCAAATCTTGGGCATTGGGGACTCTGGCTCATTTATCTTCCACAGGCAGAATCAGATCTGATTTTTTACACTGCCTGCTCGGATGCTAATGCAGTGCGGGGTCTGTGGCTCCTCATGGAAGCTTCCCTTACAATAACAGTCTGCTGTGAAAACACAAGGAAAGCAACACAGATTTCATATGGCTTCTACATTTAACTACACACAGATGGAGAAGTGAGGGGGGAGAAAGAAGTAAAAGAAAAAAAAATGGTTTAGAATTCGGTTACTAGGAGTGGGGAAAAGGAGATGTATTTCAGTCTATATGAAAACTAACAGAAGTTTTACACACAAAACCTAATTTGTATAGGAATAGAGAAGTTGTGAAGCCCAAATTTCACATACTCTGTGAAGATCTGTTAAGGTCTCAGGTTCTTAGTTAACACAGAACAGGTGAATCCGTATCATTTTCAATAAAATTAGAGTACTTCTCATTTGGATCTGATCCTGTGATTTACAGTGAACTTGTCCTCATTTTACAGTGAGAATCTAATTATTATGCTGCTCCTGATATAATGCAACAATTAGATTCAAGTCCAGATATACAAGAGAAGTTGTGCTGGTGGAGTGATATTTATGTGGTACTTGAAATATCTGCACATATTAAGGACAATTTCATGGCTAACTAGCGAGAAGTGACACTTAACAGTCCTTTTTGTCAAAATGACTGGTTTAATTTAAAAATGTTTCCCATTGAAGACAAAGATGTGCAAACCTACTCTCCAAGGATTATGTTTAGAGTTGTTTTTTTTCCCCCCTTTTTTGGAGGGGATTATTTAAACTCAGTTACCCTTGATGTCACTTTTCAAACTGCTGTTACTGCTGACTGTACTGAAACCTGGGTTTGACTGCAGTTCTAAAAAATAACCACAGATAATAACTATAGAATCCCACCACCTTTTAGGCTGCTGTCTAAAAATTACAATGTCTACCTGGTATCTTTTTATAAGGCAAATAGCTTCAGCTCTTTTCTGACACTGCAAAGCACAGGTTATTCAGTTAGTACTGAAGAGACGCTCCTTGTAAGAGCTGCAGGTTGATTGTGGTGTTTGCTGGATGCTGCAGGTCAGTAGGTGCAGGCATTCCCTGCTCCTCAGTCCACTGTCTGGGACTGTGGGTAACCTGGCAGGAAGAACACAAGGCTCAGTCTAGCACCTTCTCTGATGCAATCATCACAACCCACAGGCAGCACTGTTCTCTTCTTTGCCTGAGGAGCCTCGGGGATCAGATCGTGTCCTGTGTGGTGCCATGGGCTAGGGAGGAGAAGGGGCGCTTTGGCTCCTCTGAGAAATCCAACACAGCATTTACTGCATCACACCCCATAATTAGAAGAGCCTTTCTACCACCTCTTAGTATCAGAAGTCTAAACATCGGCCACCAAAGCTGCTTCTTCAACAGAAGACAAAGAGCTCGCCCTTCGGAGGACGGTCACCCTGAGCTCAGGGCCCGTGACGTGTGCCGGCTCATCCATGTGTCTCCTTCCCCTGGCACAGGCACAGCCCAGGCCGAGGGCACTGCCCAGACAGCTCACACTAGCTGAGATGGATCCCACCCTCCCTGTCAGGTCTTCAGTTCACTGTTTTTATTATGACTTGAATTGACATATTTCATTACACACGATCCCCCTCTGCCCCATCGTACATTCATCACACGTGTCAGCTCTGCTTTTCCAATCTGCTGCTTGATTAGCCTTTGTTAACAGAAATCCCCCAGTGATGGACACGGAGCCGTGGACCTTTTGCTCGTGTTCTGGAGGACACCATTGCAAAGAGACTGCCAGGGCTTTTTCCCAGATAAAAATAGTCAGAGCAAGGCCCAAGGACATCAGAAGACTCAGCTCTGTTCCCAGCTCTGCTCCTGACCTGTGGTGGGGACATGGCCAAGCATCTTCTCGCTTGCCCTGAGCGCCTGCAAACTCTCTGCCCTCTCTGCAGTTAAGCAGCTCATCAGCCATCACCTCCCGCTAGGTGTCTGTGTCTGTCATAGGGACTGACATTTTGGTACAGTCCTCGAGGGGAAAAATCACTCTCAAGCTCCTGCTGGTGACAAAACTAATGGTATATGAGGGCAGTTGGCCGGAGGAATGACAAAATTAGAGAACTATTATACCAAATCCACTAGTATTGGGGAAGATTATAGATGCCACCCAGGCTCTCGAAATGGGAAGTTAAGCAAGGGCAGTCAGCAGAATCCATTTACAAGGAGTAGGTCATCCTCAGCAAATATGATTAACTCCTTGGAGTGGAGGTGACGATGAGAGCTGACAGGGCTGAAGCAGCAGACATAATTGACTTGGACTTCCACAAGGCTTCTTTTTTTTTTTTTTTCCCCCATACAATGCTGCATAAAAGACTTAGGGTTAATAAGTCTGGCATGGATAGTGAAATTCTCAATTGGCGACAAAAAAGAATGACTTGGTAACCGAGGTTAGACAAGTTGGAAAGCGGTGATAAATGGATACAGATGGGGGAACAGTGAGAGGTGAGAAGTGGAGAGCCTCTGGGAGCAGAGGTGGGGGCTTGTTCATGCATCAGTGACCCACCAGAGAGGGGGATGGAAAGTGAAGTGTGCACGTCGTCAGAGGACACAGAAAGAGGGAGACCACATGAGTGGAGACAGAGGTAGAAGCAGGCAGGTTTACAGACACCCTGCACGGTGCACGCTGGAGACAATGCAAGAACAGCCCAAAATGTGAAGAGGTGGGCAAAGGACAGATGGGATTGTTTCTCTGTAAAATTCTTAATTTTACAGAAATTATGAAGAGGGTGTGAGGTCATAACAGAAAAATCCCTCTCAGGTAGAGGGAGATCCATGTTTCAGGGGCAGGATGAAGCCATGACTGTGAGTGCTGCACAGTCACTGGGCTTGTCTGCCTTCTGAACACTAGCATTGCAATCTATTAGTGCAAACCTAATTTCACTCAAAATTTCTCTCTTTTAGTCTATGAACAACTTATCCGTTAACTGATGTGTCCATTAACTGATCAGCATTTTAATCTGTCTACCTATTATGTAGCCCTTGCCAGTTCAAAAGCTGAGAACCTCAAAGTTTTAAATTATTTCATCCCTGCATTCAGCCCTTTTGCATTAAGGAAGTATTATCTCCATTTTACTAAGATCAAAAAGCATAAAGATATTAAATTTAGTTACCAGCTGTCAGAATTCTGTCACAAATCCTGCAATACTTTGTGATTTCCTTTTCCATTTCTGACAGTCGAGGAAGTTTCAATGATAATCAAATGATTTTGTTCTGTTAGTCCATATGTAAGCTTCAGAATGCAGACCTTTGGAGGACCTCTCCAAAGAGCCAAGTGAACACAGGTAGCACGTGGTCTTTGCAGCACTTGGTTTTACTGTGCAAACAAAAGGTTGCTTACACGAATGTTTGCAGAAAGAAGTATCTCTGAGGCAAACACGTGGCCTCTCCTGGATAAAGGCTTTTTGCAATATTTGCCCAGCTGTAGTGATTTTTCAACGAGCAGTTGGAAAAGTGACCTCTGATTTGACCTGAAGAGGCTGGTTCTCAAGCCACCCACTGCAGCAAACTCTGCTTCTCAGCAGAGCAAGGTGATCTGACACGCACTCAAGTTACAGATTTTACAGTGAGGAGCCTTTCCCTGTGTGCTGGAAACAAGGGCTAAAACCGAGATCTCTAAAAATGCAAACACTGATTCCCAGACTCAGTCACAGCAAAACTCCCAGTAACTCAGCAAGGACAGAAGTAAAACATTCTTGGCCATTGCCAAGGTGAGTTGCTGAGTTATTTGTTCTGGTGGAGGAGGTTTTCTGAAGCACCAAGATCTATCCGACTTATCCCACCCACCCTACCAGTGGAGGAACTCCCTTCTGCTCCAGCAGAGTACAGCTGGTCTGAACACTTCTCAACGTTTATAACATGGAAATAACCGCAGATATGACACACAAGTTCCCTAAGCCAAGAGTTTAAAGACTAACAGAAGACAAAACCAACAAATCCATTATTATTCATATTAAAGTGAAAAGCAGAATAAATAGAGAGTGGCACTGGTAAGGACCAGATTAGCATGCATACAACTAAGACTGTGTTTTACTGGTGCAAACCTCTTACTGTAAATAACTAACAGTCTTAAAAATATCCAGCTCCAAACAAACACTGCTTAAAATAGCCCAAATGCCCGAGTTCAGCAAAGCCCTTGAAGCTCATACTGAACACTGAGCACAGCACACTAATGGGACACAAGCACTTGTTCTGCAGTTTCCTCAGCTGGGGTGACAGTGCCAAACTGTGATGCCTCTGTGCCACTCCTCGCTTGGAGTTAGGCTGAGATTGGGTGGATGAAAGAAATAATCATATTGCTCTCCTCAGTCTTGTTTTCCTTAAAAGCAGAAGCCATTTCACCTATGTCATGTCTAACTTGTAATTACCCTTTGTCTGTTTTGGAGCTGCGCATTTGAGTGTCCTATTCTGCTCTTTTTCACAACAGGCTCCTGCTTGTGATCCTTGTTATTTAGGGAGAAAGATTTAAGGAGAAAAGAAAAAGATTTTTCTCCTTTTTTTTTTTTTTTCCTGAGCATTTGGAGACAGAAAAAATTCTTCCTTGTTTTCCTTTTTTTTTTTTTTTTTTTTTTTTTTAAAGCTTCCCATGCTAAAAATCCCCCCTGAACTCTCATTTTATGGACACACAAAAAGCATAATTTTCTTTGTGTAACTTGACACATCCCAGCGGCAGCACAGCGCCTGATTATTTGATGAGACAGCGTTGTGGATCACAGGCACAATGGCCCCCGAGAAAATTACACCCTCCCAGGCTTCGCTGAGAATCTCTTTGATGACAAAAGGGTTATTATTAGGAGTATTATGCAGACACTCAGGTCAAGCTCTTACTAATTTCAAGGGTTTTTCCTTTATCATTTCTTGACTGTTTGGGCTGTACATATGCAAAGGTAACTTCCAGTCCAAGGAGCAGAGACTGGATTTAGCAAATTGTTAAAAGCATTTCCTGAACTGTAAACATAAGGCAAAACAGTTGAATTAATGGGAGCACTCCTGTACTGCACACTAAGGATGCACTTTTACAGTTTTATTAACTGTGGTTAAAGAAGTTTAAAAGATAGGTAGAGATGTATATTTGTAAGTCTGCTGAAATCCTGCTCTTTCTCCTCTCTGTCAGAGCAGTAGCCTTCATTAATTCAGCTTTCTTCAGCCTGGCTAACTAGGGCAGGACTTGCAGTAACTAGTATAGCAAGCTGAATTATTCATTATGAACTTTTTCTTATGGAGGAATATATCTTCTTGTTTTTTCTACTCAGAGATTTTACATGAACATATCATGATTTTCATGGGGTTTTTTAATGGTTTATCCTTTTTTGAGGATTTCTCCAACAAGGGAGCGGTGCAAGCGAATTATGCACAGTTGGTCATGACATGATCACAGCAGGACTCTGCTCACGAGTTCTCCACTGAACAGTGTGACTGGTCACTAAAGTTGTATGATTTCTCTATTTATTAGACTGAATGAACAAAACATGAAACAAAGGCAATTTTAATGCTAAGACTTCCTCTGATTTGCCCTTCAAAAGGAACTTTTGTCTTTTCAAGATTTCCCAACTTACTCAAAATGTTCTTGCTTATCCCCAGTACTTTGCCTGTTTCCACCTCTAATGGCACAGTATTCCTTTGGTCTTAACAGCCCATTCCTGGCAAAAACTTTCTGAGCCTCACTGCCAGGCTTAATAATGCTCCCAGTGGGAAGAAACTGAGATCAACAAGGGATATCTCTGTGCTTATTATCACGTTGAATCTAAATGCTGTCATTCCTCAGAATTCATTAGTTTAACAACATTCCCAAAATATACTTGGCAAGTTGTAAATGTATCCTTTCGATTAAGTTACTTGAAAGTTAGAGATTTTCTTTTCTTTGTGTATTCTTTTACTGAAAACTCACCCCACTTACAGATTGCCGTGAAAGTTTATTCCTTATTGGAATTAGCGCAAGAAGCACTGGGAGTATTTTTAGCAATATGCTTTTGATTAACAGATCCTATTTTGAATGTTGTTAGCAGGGATTTTTAGGTGCAAGATTTCTTCTTGTAGAGGGTCCCACTCTGAAACTGCTGCATCAGCAGTCCCGGTAGGAGAACACAGTGCAGCAGAACAAAGAGGGTAACTGTCCATCAGCATATTCCAGAGCAAAAAACCTGGGCAAAAAAAGCCCAGAGTAGGAGAAAAGAGTCACAGTAAGCAGCAGCAGCTCAGTCACTCACAGAATATGTGATCTTGAAAGACTCTCAGGTACAAAGATAACAAGAGGAGCTGTTGAAAGTTGCTTTTCACCCGCAGAGCTCCAGATTCCCATAACCATCCTCAGCTTCACACTCCAGGGAAAGCCTGATGTGTGTGGTAGCCACATATTGCAGCAGACAGGGCAGAAATCTAACCATGGTCCTCCTGAAACTAGGAACCAAACCACTTTCAGCACCAGGGCACAGCCAGGGAGAAGAGAGTGTACATTCCGGGGGAAGAGGGAAATGGAGAAGCTGAGAGGCTTCAGCACTGGATGGGGCTCAGTCCAGCCTTGAACAAGAAAACAGCTCATAGCAGAGTCCTTCCATGAGCCTCTCTGGAAAGACAAGCTGTGACAGAGAGGACACAGCACACATTTGTTTCCAGCTGTGCTTTGACTAAAGATGTCTCTCAGGAAGGGTATTAGCCTGTCCAAGGAAATCAGTGGTGTGTGCTAAGCTCACCACAGCCTGACACCTGCAAGAAACATCACAAAGCAGATAACGGTGAGCATTTGGCAACTAAGGATTTTCTTGAGCCAGCTAGTCTGTTATTTGTAATTCATAGGCTTGGCAGAATGATCTGGGATTTTTCAGTGGTTTTCTCTCAACCCACAAAACAGATCTCATTTTAAAAGAGGCATTTTTCTGATATGTTTTTAACTTTGATATTATGGTCAGAAGGGGAAATCCCCAAAGACATATGAGGGGTTGAGGTACAACATCCTGAGTCTGAGAGATATAGAAATATCTTGGATATTCTCTCCCATCATTCTGGGACAGTCATTTCAGTCTGGTTATCTGCAGAATCCTGCAAAACCGCACAGATGTTTCGTAACAGTAACGCTCAGTGAACTCGCACAATCTCTCTCCCAGTCACCTTTCTATTCAGAAACTGAGTGTTTGTTTTCCTCTCCAGTGCTCTGCCTGGGCAGCAGATTAATCCTGGCCATGCAAAGTGGTGTCTGATAGAGAAATATCAAATAAACAATCTGCAACAGATCCTGAACTGTGTTCCAACAACTGCAGAAGCACAGGGGGTGTGGAGGGTGCTTAGGTGTAGAAGGGAGCTCATTTGTCATTAAGTCACTGCATTCTAATCTGGTGGGGCACCTGGAATGAAGGGATTGGAAGGCCATAGGAAATGAGGAGGTTAATGGGGAAAGAAAGCTGGATGTGCACGCTTGCTTGCTGTCACAGTACATGGACATGCAGGAGGGAAAGGGATAATCCAACGTGTGGGGCCAGGCTATACCACACTCTCGTGGATGCTGAAAGACTGAACTGTTCCATCACAGTTAGGAGGTGAGTGTGAACAATGGAAAGTGCTACTTGTTTTCTTCCCCTTCCCAGTATAAAAGCTGAGATTTTGCAAGCCAAGCAGTGCTGAGTTATTCAAGACGTGGAGCTGAATTAAAATATTCGAAAGACAAGGTAGCATCTCATGTGGGGTTGGAACCAGCCCTCAGGACTTTGAAGCTTTAGTTCACAATGACTGTCAATGCATAAGATGTAGCAGATAGCAAAGGACAAAGTGTTAGTACAAAGTGACATTTGCAAAGTGAACAAATCTACTGCAGATGGGGAACTGGTGCATGGACAGAGATGCCAGAACGTGGGTTTTCCTTGTCCTTTATGGAGCTGTGTTGTTCAGCAGCTGTGCCAGGATAACGTGTCAATTTTTTTCCCAGGATAAAACTGCTCTTGTTTCATACCTGGCATTTTTAGGGGTAGAAATGTTGTCCCATAACACTAAATGCAAAGGTCTTCAGCGATCCCAAACGTTCTGCCTGAGGGCCCAAGCCCGTGCCCAGTTGGACAGCACCTTCCAGGCATTCAAAACCCTCTGATCTTCCAGCTCCACAGTGAAAATCAGTGCTGCGGTGGGAGAAGCATGTACAAACAGGGCCAGGGTTAACTGGGCCAGGAATTACAGAAAACTGTGCAAAATGAGCAAGGGAAAGCATCCTCCACTGTGGCACTTGTCACATGAGCAGGTAAAATAGAAAGACTGAAAAAGCCACATGCAGAGAGAGAGCAGAGTTGCCCCTGCTCGTGGGAGAACTGAGAGCAGTAACTCATCTCTCCAGGGAAAGCATCCACATGCTCTGCATTTGTAAAGTTGTGACAGCAGAGACTTGTAAGGGGATTTATTTTGGCTTCATTTTTCATGAACTTTATTCCTCAGTGTCTTTTTTCTCCAAGACTGGAGAAATCTGCATGAAAAATTCTGAGACAAACACTAGCTGCTGTTAGTCTGGCAAAACATTTATTGAATGATACCAAATGCCACTAAATTAAAAGACTGCTCTTTTCAGCTCTGTTTAAAACCTAAGACTTTTGTTACCTCACAAGCAAAGCTGACAAAGCCCCTTTGTTTTCTACAGAAACAAAAGGATATTTTAAAGTAAACCCACTAAAACAAACTTGGTTACATTTCATTAAAATTGGCAAGGGCAAGAATTTTCATGTTTTAGCTGCTGCTCTCCAAAGAGCATCAAAGCACTTCACAAAGCAAATTCTCCAGCACTTCCTGATCTGAGCAGTCCTGCTGGACTCTTGGAAGTCTCTGCCTCTCCTTTCATGAGCAAGTGGCTTCATCGAGACCTGATGACCAAGCCCTGGGAGACGCTGAATACCTGCAGCCCTACGTCTCTGCCAGATCTCATTTTGCCTTTCAGCAGCCCTGAGACAAAGGGAATGCCCCATTACACAGATGGATAAACTGAGTCATCAGGCTTTTAACATGACTTTCCCAAATACTTGAAGCATTGGCTAAATCTCATGCACCCCATCCAAGCAATTAATCTCCTCATGGCAAGCGGGTCTGGTTAAATTACTAAGAAGAGAAAGATGTGGCACTGAGCAAATGAGTGTGTGCACGGGGTGTATTGTGACTGAACTGTAGATTAGATCTACTTAAACACACTTTAAAATGAGCTAATTCAGATATTAGTGACAGATTGGCTGGTCTAATCTGCTGGGCTGAGCTGAGAGGGCCAGCTGAGACGCCTGGATCTGCTGGTGGATGCAGGAATGCACCCCTACCCTCCCTCCTCTAACCACCAAACACTCTGCTGCCCGCTACAAATTAGTTTATAACTGAGAAGAGTTCCCACATCAGATGCAGTGTGATAGCACAGGGAGGGCAGGAGCAGCCCTAACCTGGAGAGACCTGTTCTCCAGGCAGAGATTGTCCGCAGGTTTGCAGCGGGGCAGGGCTCTTCCCAAAGAGCCGCCAGGAAGATGCAAACTGCTTTGAGGCAGTGGACAGAGCCAGCTCCTCCATGCCGTGCTCGGGATGGGCACCTCCAGCCTCCCGTCCACCTTCCCGACCCTTCTGCCTTGCAGCCCAGCCCCACATCCTGGCAGCCCTCTGGCAAATCCAGCCTATGTGGTGAATGCCTGCGTAAATCTGGGTAATTTAATTACTTCTGGGAGATTGGTATCTCTGGCTGTGGAGCCACATTAGTAATCCTGATGTCAGCCCCTCCTGCGGCACACGCAGGTCGGGGCAGGAGGAGGGAGCAGGGCCGGAGCTGCAGGAGGGATGCAGGGCAAGGCACAGCCTCTGCCTTCTCTCGGGGGCAGGAGCCAGGTTGGAAACTTGGATTTCAAGGCACAGACCTGGCCTTCTCTGTCTCATTTAGCACTTTGGGGTGGTGGTGGTAGGGGTTGGAAACATGGCACGACCCTCCTTTAGCACGATTTGCAAAATCGTTCCATTGCCGTGATGGCAAAAGCTCCTGCTCCCAGCAGAGTGGAGACGCTGAAACAGCCAACAAGGGATGATGCTTCTTCAGGCCTCAGAAAACCATGGGCATGAGTCCAGACTGAGTTGGGTGTTAGTTTGACCCAACTCCAGCGGGTCCATCAAATGGCACCTCTGTCTGCAGCACCACCTGAAGGCAGCTTTGCCTTCCCCCTTTCAGGTGCTGTGTCATCTCAGGGCATCAGACACTCTGCTCCCTCCCGGGCCCTGGGCACAAAGCACAGCAGAGCCAGGGGCACCCCTGGCACCACACAAACCTCTGCAGTGCCTCAGAGATGCCAGCCCTCTTTCCATCTGCTCCTGTACAACCATTTCACTCCAAAAAACCCTCCTTTCCCCTGTGCTGAGGGATTGAATTCCCACTGTTTTCAACAGGAGTTAGACACCAAGGGTATCTGCAGGTCTGAGAGTATGTCTCCAAGCTCCAGGGGCTAGTGCATAAAGAAAGAGAATTTCCCGTAGAATCTTAAGCCCAAATCATATTTCATTCAGAGCAGCTAATTTGCTTCATATAATCCAAGTTCTGGAGCAGCCCTTATAAATGAAAGCGATACCCTTCTGCTGTTCTTGACAGAAGCATTTTCTTCTCATTTCTTTCTATGTCCAAAGATTTTTCTGGCACCCATATAAAGGTTAAATCTAGCCTGAAAGCATATGCCTTTCCTCTTTGAGTTTGATTAACTGTGGCTGAAATGATACTGTGAACTGGAAGCTCTGACTGGAAGTATCAAACAGACAGACAAGTGGGGGGAGAAATGAGTCTTTTTAAGTTTTTGAAGCAGTTCTGAATGAGGTCTAAATTGCACCAAATAATGTGCTTAAATAAACTGCTAGCAAAGGAAACAGCTGTCAGAATATTATACTTCTGTGGATCCAAGTATATACCCTACAGTTACGGAACAGCAAATTGCCAAATGAAGATTTAAAGTGACAAGATCTGTGTGTGGCAGCAACAGCAGGTAAAGCACAAGAGTCATTTAAGCTGCTTTAAATTTAACTGTCCCATGTATTGAGTATTGAAATTTTTTGGTAGCTGCCTCTTGAGTTTTCCTCTCTGTGCTTTGTTAACACAGCAAGTTTCAGAGCACATCGAGTGGTTTAAAGCAACACTTTTAAACAGCATTTCCTGCTCTAACAAAGCCTGTCTTGGATTTACTCTCAGAATACCAACTGTTAAAAAAAAAAACACCTGAAAGAAAGAAAGCATGAAATAAATGTGTTATTTTCTAAGCCGCTGTTCACAGGAGGAGAAGTTCAGGGTCCCTGTGTATTCTGCTGGGTTCACAGAGTGCCTCAGTGAAGTGCTCCAAGTCAGGAGCCCCCAGTTAAACCACAGCAGCCTCCCAGTGCTCCCTCCCTCTCTCACAGCAACTGGTCAGTGCCACACAGTTTAATTCAAAGTGAGCTCACCAAAGAAATGCAAACAGAACAGCCTAAAACATTAGATGAGTTTAAATGTCCTTCTAAACCTTTGACAGATTGAGGGCCGGGGATTCTTTGGGTAGAGACTTGCAAGTTGGTGAGCATCAGCTCTGTTTGCACTGGGGTTGGTCTGAGAGGGTGAAAAAAGGGTTCAGGTTTTTAATAAGCTAAGAACATGAGGCAGCCTGCCCAGTCAGGCTCTGAGATGAAACATTCAATCTGATCCATCCCTATGGTATCGTGGTGGCTGTATTTTTGGAAACTTCACTTTTTTACATTTCTATTTTCTCATGGCTCTGCCTCTGGACCTCATTAATCTCCATAGGATTTGCAAGTGAACAATTGCCCTAATTCCATCTGGCTGGAGTACAAAAAAAAAAAAGGATTTTTTTTTTTTAAAAAAGTTGCTCTTTTCCTTCTTCTTCTTCTTCTCTTTCCCTCCTTATTCTGGAAACTCCTGGTGATTTAACACTTATCTACTTCTTAATGATATTTCCAGAGTTAAGCTGGTTGGTACAACTGCAGAAATGGGATGATCAGTAGCTGGGCTTATGGGAGTGCTCTGCAGCCAGGCTGCTGCTGTTGCACTGACCTTGTTTCACAGAGGATGATCTTTAACCTGAAACTGGAACCCAAAGATGTGGACTTAGACCTTCCTCCTCCCTACCCTGAGCTCTCCTGTGCTTGATGGACTGGCTAATTCTACTTAACAAAGGATGTATGAAAAGCTTCCCTCTCAGGAGCCGAAACTTAGGAGGTGCCAGTGGATGTAAATTAGAAATGAAGACAGTGATGGAAAAAACTCATTTTTTGTGACAGACAGCCAGTCGCTCATCCCTTATGGAAGCCAAAGGGCTGCTGCTGGAGGGATACAGCAGTCTAAAGTTGGATAAAACTCTGGAGTCAGGAGTTGTGTGGGTTACTTTTGAGAGGGTTCAGAACCTAATGGAGGAGAAAGTAGTTTTCTGATCTGAACACATTTCTAAAGTCACCAAAACAGGGCACTCACATTCAGCTCTTCTGAAATAAAACACACAGTCCTCCAATCTTGAACAAAAATTAAAGGGAACACAAGGTACCCAAAGCACTCAGCACTTGAGTTTTCAGCTGGAATCAGCACCTCTGACTTGCCTCATCCAAGCCAATTTTGCCAGGGAGTTTTAACTGACCCTTGTCAAGGGCCTTTTAAAACGTTTGTGTGTCAGGTTTGGAGTTTGTTTTTTCCTTCATTCAGGAAAGCTATCCTCAGTCAGATTTCTCATATCCACAGACTACCACACTATTTCCTTCCTGCTCCTTTTGGTCCCTCAGCGCTGGGGACTGGGGAGCAGCATCTGGCCCTGTGCTGCAGCTGGGAGCTGGAGTCTCTGCCCTGCTGCTCCACCTGAAAAACTCTTGTTTGGGGTGCCAAACATTATTTGAACCCAACTTATTGTCTAAAGACTATTTTCGTTCTGGACCATGAAGCAAAATGCAGAATTTGTGAGAAAAGGTGTCCAGACCAGCAGCTGAACCACGTGCATGCCCAGAGCGGAGCAATCAGGGCGCAGGTACTGTAGCCTACATGCTGTCCAGCTCCGCAGACTTATGAAATGACTCCTGATTTACAGGCAGGTAATTAAGAGCAGATCTGCTGAGCAAGAAGGCAGTGTTTCTGCAGCTCCCTTTGCCAGCTGGATCGCACTGCCAGCCCTGGCAGCTCCTCGGCTCCCACAGCCCCCGCGGCGGGGCAGAGCTGCCCTTCTCTTCTCTGCCTGGCTGCAAAGGTCCTCCTCCTCCCTTCACTGGAGAACTCTTCTGCCACCAGCTCTGAGCTTGTTGAAGGGTTTTTTGGGTTCCTTTTCCTTTCTTTCCTTTTTTTTTTTTTTTTTTTTTTTTTTGAGGAGTTTTTGTAAATGTGAGAGATCCTAAGACACGGCTTCGCTGAAGGGCTGACATGCGGGATGCCTTCCTAATTCTTTTCAACCTTACATTAATCCTTCTTAATACCATTAACATGGCATATGAGCTGGGGAAAGAGCATGGAATGAATACAGTTCAGTTTGTCACTCACCTGTTCCACATCTCTGTAAATCAAGCAGCAGAGGACATCCATGGGCAGTGCTTTCAGGCAGCCACCCCTGCCCGGTGGACCACGAGTTCCTACGGCACTTTGAAACAAGCTGAGTCAGTGGCTGATTTTCTGATAGCTCTGGTAGAGAAGTTAACTAAACTCCTCCTTCCCAGGGCACTGCTTTAGAGCAATTAAACTTGACCTCAAGTTCAGTAACCAGTCTCAGCTTAGCTCCCTCTGCAATTCCTAAAAGACCACAAAGGTACCCCGTGCTGCTCCCTGCTCCTGCTGATAGCTGTGAGCACTTGCTGAGGCCTGATCAGCTTTCTGGGCAGGGTCTGCACGTCTGAGAGGCTTTGCAGCCCTCCGTCCTGCAGACTGAAAGGTGGGGAAATAACTGGGAGAGGGGGTATTCTAGTGGTTTTCACGTTCAGGTCCCAGTTGAGGTCTGTGCAGGCTGGAAGCTGTTGAAACCTGCATTTCCCTGTCAGCAAAGCATTTCAGCACGTGCACAGTCGTCTTTAGCTGATTAGCACTGCTGACTATGGACTCAGAGAGGTGCAGCTCCACACTGGCAGCAGCTCTGTTAAAAAACCTGCTCTGTACGTGTGAGCTGAAAGGTGTGAGGGGCTGAAACCTTTTGGATGACGATGTACAACATCAGGGGCTGTACTTCATATTTCAGGAAAAAGGCAGCTATCAGTCCTGGCCAGTCTTTAAATCCTTTGGTAATTCACGGAACACAGAACAGTGCCTGGGTCTGTATGTTCATGGCTTTTAGTGATGTGGGTTGTGCCGTGCCCAGGGAGCCAGAAAGTTGCATTGCCAATACTAGAGCGGTTACTGAGTATTTTGTACAGCTCATTTGCTTCTTTTACTTGCTGAAAATGGTAATCACCTTCTGTATCCCGCACGCTCAAACTCACATTGATATGAATTTGGAAAATACTACATTAAATGATTTATTCCAGCTTTATCCATTTCCTAATAATGTAATGAATTATTGATGGGCACTAGGAAAAAAAGTAAAAGAAGCAGAATAGTATTTCAACAGAGGCAGTTATTCAAAAAAGTGAAGTGGAAGGAAAGTGTTTTCCATGCCATCAGATTTTGTGCTTTGAAATATTTTCCTATGCAAAACTAGGACGACAATATAAAAACAACTCTCTTCAAGCACTTTTACGAATGGGATTCTGCCCTAATGCAGGATTTGGCCAAGGAACACGTAAAACCTTCTGCTAGAAATGAAAGGCAATTTTGAAAATGCAAAGGATCACTTTGGAGCAACATTCAGAATCTTTTCACTGAAAAATTAAGACAGAATGGAGGATTTGGCCATTAAAGGAAATCCTTGTGGAACATAAAAAATGAAAAATGGAAACTGAAGTTCACCCTTTCACTCAGACAAGTTTGATTTCAATGAATCAATCTCTCCTGTGCCAAGTATGATGAGACTCCATTTCTGACTCCACTTCCAAGGGCCACTTTGTGAAAAGATAGGAAGGGAGCCAGCAAGCCAAGCTCCACCTCTTCTTGGGGAAGGAAAACAAGAAACAATTGTTTAACAATTGTTACACTGATTGTTAAAGGCTCTGCTGGTGCTCCCAGTGAGCAGGATGTGGGAGCAGAGACGAGCAGCGGCAGCAAAGGCTCGGTTAGAACTCGGGCATTTTTGAGGTGTGTTTGGGCGTTCCAAAAGGAGCTGTCGCAGGTCGTCAGGCAGCTGAACGTGCAAGGCTGAGGAAGGAGAGTTACACAGATGAAAAGAAAATACAGAAATGATGCCAACTATGAAAATCCAAGGCCCAATCTTAAGGCCAGCTGGGCTCAGCAGAGCTTTGTGCACATTCATGGTGCAGAACCATGTGGTCTTGGAAGTGAAGCACTTGCTGCAGTTCCATCTGCAGCTTATGGTCTTTGAGCCATACCCTCAGCTGTCTTTCTGATGAATCTGCAGGAGCTTACATGTACAGCGAGGGAAGGTAATTTATTTCTGAGAAAATTGGCCACATTCTGTGTATCTTTGGGTCTAGTCATTTGCTCTGTCTTTAGGACCAGCTTCTGCCTCATTTCCCCCCACACCCCCAAATAAAAATGCCTGTACAGAGGATGACTCAACAGAAAAACAAAATAACCCCGGAGAGGGCTCTAAAAATATGCTCAATTATCTGCAACACAATGACAGCAGTTGATTCAATTTGAGCATTATGATTTTATTATTTCTTTCTCTGTCAGTGGGATGCATCCTGCGAACAACAATCTCCGTGGGTTTTTTGCCAAAGCAGGGAATTCACAATGGAAAAGAAGAAAGGTAATGAAACCCTGAAGATGTTTTCTGCCCGTCTTTTAAAGGACTGGTAATGAGAAGGAAACTGGTTCTAGTCAGAGCTGCCAGGCTATCAGATGGAATGAGATTTGAAGGGAAGAAAAATTAATGGCATGCTAACTATGTTGTTGAAATGCACTGGGAATAGCTTCACGTTAGGAGGAAAACAGCTTAAAATCCTGTAAAACGGAGGTCAGGCGTGAGGAGGAATGTGTCTGCAGAGAGTTGTGTGCATGCTGAAAGCTGCCCAGAACTTCTAAATGCACACACTGAGAACTGCACAATGATCTGGTCAAAGGAGACTTTCAGAGGGGCGATTGTCTGCATCCACAGCTATTTTGGGGTGCACTTCATCACTGCACACTTTTTCACTTATCACAGTCTTGCATTTAGTGACATAAACATCAGGGTGTGGGTCACTACAAATTTTTTGCAAAAAACCAAGAACATGATAAGAATAGTCTTGAATTTCCCTGTCAAAAAATGTTGAATACTTTTACCAATTTCAATTACAGTGGCCAATTTCCTTTTGCCTCTGTTCTCTGAGGGAATAAGTTTATACGCTCACGGTCTGAGCCTGTGCAGAAACACACCAAACTTCTGAAAGTGTTGGCGAATTTTAACTGTATTTGGCAGAGGCACAATTCTCGAAGTTATGAAGGTCCTAAAAGCTTTCAGAGGAGAGGGAAAGGCTGATACCTTAGTGCAGAATCCACATGGGACACAAACTTGGAGACAACGACACATAACATTAAATCGGTTTCCCAAAGTTCGTGAAATTACTTGCTTGAACATTACAGTGAGATATAACAATCAATCAACCAAACAAACCATCAACCACATTTAATCCACCAAAGTTGGAAATCTGCTTTTGAACTAAGTAGCCATTGAAATGTCAAAGACTAATACATAATGAGTGATGTCTGGGACTCCAGCAGAGCTTACTTGGAGGATGGCATCACAGCACTATCCTCTTCTATGGAAAGCTTTGAAAATTAGCCCCTAAATACCCAGCGCTTGAAAGAATAAAATTACAAATGCACCAAAACCTCCCACCAAAGTCCCTTTTAAGTTTCAGAACGATGCAGGTTTTCAGTGCATAGTGAAGCAAATGAAGGTAAATAACGGGACACTGGGGGGAAGAGCAGCTGAAGGAGCAGTGCAGGGGTAGAAAAATCCCACTTGCACTGTAGGTGCAAACTTTCAATCAGCTAGAGAAAGAGCCTCAGCAGTTTTTGCTCTAGGAGAAATGTCTGTCTCTGCAGAAATAGAGAAGAACTACTGGAATCCAGCAGTCCCAGGAAAATGGCATTTTGAAATCACAGCCTCTGAGAATTGGACTTCCAGGAACGGGGAAATGAAAAACAGCTGATGGAAGAACCAGGAGTGGCACTTTATTTCCTAAGCTACAGGAAGGAAATCTGATTTAAAAAGTTGTTCGCATGAATTTGATCCCTGTGGCGTTGAAATCCAAGGGCTGAAGGGCCACTGGATGATTTTAGGGTGTATTCTGATTGCGTCCCATTTGAGGGAAGAAAATGAAAAAAACCCATGCAAGGCATTTCCATGAGGAGTTCCAGAGTGGCATTATCCAAAAAACAAAGACTTTCCAGTTAAAGAATTGCATCCATCTTTATTATTTTGTAATTACTCAGCGGGTTAATAAGGTGGAAAGCTAAGAAATTTTTATTTAAGAGAGGGTCTTTTGGAAAAGAAGGTCTCATGCAAGCTGCAGTCTTCCCAGCTCAGAAATCTACTTTTCCTAATTTAAAGGGTTAATGCACTGGTCTCTACACAGTGTTGTAAAGTTCCTTGGCCAGCTGGAGTGCTTACTACATAGTCTATAGTCTCAGACAAGTCTGTTCTCTTGAAATTGTATTTACATGGATTTTCTTTCTGGTTTTCTATTTGTTACACTGTGTTAAATAAATCTGGCTTTATTCAAGATAATTTGGATTTATTGATTATTACTGGGGACAATTACTCTGAGTGATGTCCCAGGGGAAGAAAATGAACCTCTGGTGAGGGGCACAGCAGCTAAGGAACTGTCACACGTGGTTAAAGGCACAGGAGCTCTCTCACTGAGAAATAATAAGGATATTCTGGCTGTGCTCACTGCACAGGCCACCTAACTGGTATTAAAATATACTTGATGCACTCAGCAAGCTGTAAGGGATTTTCTCCTGTCTGTGTCACTGCATTAGAGACCACTGGGAGTCACCCCTGTGTGTTCAAATCCACCGCTGAGGCACAGCCACAGCCCCACAGGTGCTTAATGCCAAAAATTGAAGCAAGTTTAGAATTTCTAGCTAAATACACATCTAGATGAGGTCTTGATGGTCTGTAGATGTCTGATATGATGGGAAAATACCAAAACTTAAGGCCTTTGAAGTCTTTATATGACATGTTGCCCCTCACTGCACTTCATATAGAAAAGACAAATAGGGTTAAAGTGAAGGCTTGATACTGTTTGAACTTACACTTCTTCAAAAGACAATGATAAAATTCCCTTTAACACAGAGAGAGTAACCTTGTCACAAGAACAAACAACAAACCAGTATAGACCCCGTCCCTTAGAGTCTCAGTTCTTGATTTAACAAGTTCATTCCGTTGCTGATTATTCCTATTTACATCATAATTCCTGTAGTTAGAGAGGTGGTTTGTAGCAGATCTGTCATTCCTGCACTGTGTTTGCCCCAGGTCTGTAAATCCCAGGCCCCTGAGGGAGAGAGGAGCCCATGGATGTCTCAGTCCCTGATGGGATAAATGCAACATCCCAGTGATGCTACTCGGGCTCCCTGTGAATGGGATGTGCCATCACCTCTACGGAAGGACTCCCAGGCACAAACCGGGTGGTGCCAATTTGGTGCTGCTTCTTACGGATTTTATCCTTTTTTTGTTAGCTGAATTAAAAAATAGGGGAAAGGAAAAGGATTCCGAGAGAGGCAGTGCCCCCTTTCCAAAGCCTGAAGGATAGAAAGAGATGCTGCTGTTCAGAAAATTGAGGTGGGAATAAGAGCAGGTTTCCATTCATCTTTGATCAGCCCACTATAAATTTCTCACTTGCTTAAGTCCTGCAAGCAAATAACAGGGATCTAAAAAGGCGTCAGAGAAAACCCCTGCGAGTGTTGACACGTCTTGGCCCTGGCACGGCTGCCCAGAGAGGGGAGCGAGGAAATGGGGTGAGAAGCACACAGGGATTATTTCAGCGTTTTCCCTCTCTGGGGTTGGACACTCCTGCATGTCCCTGCTCACTTGCCTCTAGCGGAGGTGGGCAAGGAGAGAGGTCATGAGGATTTACAGCTGTTGGAAGGAGAAAAAAAATCAGGGCAGCGGCAGAGAAGCCCTTGCTGTTCACACACTCCTGGGGACTATTTTTTTGCCTTTGTTTTGATTCTTTACTTAAGAGTTCATCAATGTTTAAATACACAGAGAGCCCTTTCTCAGAAGACAACAGCGGCCCTGCAGAAAAAGAGAGAAAAAGCACTTTTATTTTAGATGTTATCTCCAAGCAGTGTGTAAGATTTACACTGAGTCATGGCTGGATCATTGAAAGAGCTTCATTTAGTCTGTGCTCAAAGCCACACAGACTTTAGCACGTCCTTGTGTCTCAGGGCAAGGACATTCAGGAATTCAGGGGCCTAATAAGATAAATTCAAAATTAGGTGATTTGTGATTTTTTCACTTTCCAACGTGATGTTTGGTAGCCACGGAGGTCACACACATCCTACTAATCTTAGGATAGCAGGAAAGCTCATTGTTGCCTTGAAGAAACAGCAGAGCTTTATGAAGCACTTACTTATCTACTTTTATTGACATTGTTACTTGTTCCCAACCATTTGTCTCAGCAGAGATCCCGCAGGGATTGCAAAAGGTGTTGGAAGTCCTCTGACATGGCAAAACCCAGGACAAGGTGGAGACACATTCATGGCACAGCAAAATCTCTTTTAAGCAATAAGCCAGGACAGTAAATTTTCAGCATTTCTACTTCTACCCCCAGGCAAGGGAAACAATCTTCATTACACTGAAGAGTAAATAGAGGCAGTCTCAAGGAGACTTTTTAAAGAAGCAGCAAAGCAGTGTGTTGTGTAAAGCAGGGCTGGGATGCTGCACTTTTGGGACCAGGGGGCAGGCTCAGTTCAGCAGGAGGGAAAGCAGCAATACCTTTATCTAAGCTGAGCTCTCCTGATTCCGGGCTATAGAGAAAATATTGGGATGCCCATTTCCTCCTCTGTGACACAGGTCACTCTGCCCCCAAAACTCAGTTTTTGAGCGACTTTTTTGCCTTTGGCTCCCGTGTACTTGCTCACTGCAGGAGAGACAACTCACCACAATTATTGCACTCCCCAGGGTGGCACAAAGTTATTCCTTTCTTTGTCACCAGTTGGGACTGGGGTTCAGGCACAGCCCACGGAGCCCAAGGGTTGGGATGGAAGCAGAAGCTCCTCCAGGGACACATGTGGGCACATGCCATCCCACAGCCCTACCAGATGACCAGCCAAAGCCCTGCAGGAGCTCTCTGTGCCAGTTATCCACACACTAGCTCAGAAAATTGTGCCACAGGGTTTTTTCCACCTCGGTCTGAAGGAAGAGAGAGGAATTTCAGTCCAGATTGCAGCTGGGTGTCGGGAGTGTTACACTCTGTTCTTGGTGGTGGAACATGCCCAGGGGATGGGAGGGAGGCTTATTTATGCATTCATTTATTTATTTAATACCATTTTACAGCTGGCCTACCTCTTCTACCATGAAGTGCTGTCAAAACACGGCCATGTTTCCAGCTGAGATGTGCTATTGCTGAATATAAGAGACAATCTCACCTGAACCTCCAACAAATCTTAGATTCATATTCAGTTCCCCAGTTATCTGACTCTTATTAAACATTATTTTCTGTGGATTGTTACAGCAGGCTTTTGTAAGTTTACTGAATATATGGTATGAAAGCTCTAAATACTTAGAAAGTAGTGAAATAAGACATATTCCAGAAGTATTAGCAGTATGCCTTGAGCTTGCTGGCGTTGCTGTATTTTTGTGCTGTTTTGGTACCTAGAAATCTGGAATGTGTCCCCCTGCAGTACAGCCTGTCTGGGTTTCAGCCACCTCAGCTCCTGCCGTCCATCAGCAGTGACACAGCCTGGCCACTCCTGTCCCTGACACACCAGAGTGGGGGATCCTCACCCTCCTGTTCTCTGCCTGATAACACGGACACAAAGAGACATTCCCAGAGCCTTCCAAGGTGCCTGCCAGTGCAGATCCAGAAAGGATCCAAGCCTCATCCCTGGCATTTTTATTTCTAGTGTCTTTTCTGTAACTCCTTCCTCCGTAGGTTAATGAAGTCTCAAGCACTTTGTCTCAGCAGCACTGATGTAAAACGGCTGCTTATTGCCTGTTCCATCTCACTGACTTTTATTGTGATACTTAAACCAAAATGGTGAACTATTACACTTCATAGCCTGCAAATAAAAGCAGAATGTTAAAAAGCAGAGGCTATAACCTCTGATCCAGGCAAAATTGCTCTAAACATCTAAGGCTCATAATCTTGAGACAACTTTACTCAGCTCCAAAGGGACAGGGAAAGACACGGATTATCATCCACAGCATATGAGCGACTTTAATTGTCATGCTACAATTTTTATCCTTCCCATGCTCAAAGGTAACAGGAGAAACTCTAAGCCAGCATGTGAAACAGCTCAGCTCCATTGACTTCAGCAGAGCTAACCCAGTTTACACCGGTGGGAATTCAGCCCATTTGCCAGCAGGCTTGAATAATCAGCAGCGAAGAGGAGATATTGGTTCCCCTTTTCTTTGGACCACACTAAGAAGCCACGGAGGTGATGGCAGCCAATTTTCCCTGTTTCCAAGGGTTCACCTGCTCTGCAAATCATTACAACTACAAACACTGCATTTCCAATTCTGCACTTCACTGGAGCCACCCAGGCAGTACAAAATCCATTTTTAGAGCCAGGAGGTCCTGGGGTCAGATCCACAGTGGCCTGGGCACAGGAACAAATAGGAGAAGGGAGAGGGTTGGCTCCCAGTCACATTTTCAACTTCCTGATCCTGGGGAAAGCCAGAGGCCAGTTGAAACTGGCTCAGCTTAGAGGAGGGAAGGGACTGGGTTTTGCTGTAACCTCACTCTTTACAAACTTGCAAGTATGTTCTGTTAATTTTGGAATAACATTGTTTTTAAGAACCTACCTTAGATAGATCCAAGTCTGCCAAGATGGATTTAAGTTCTGTATTCCAATAGACTTCCCACCCAGCCACTGAAAAAGCACTATAGAACCAAACCAGCCTGGCTGGACACCTTTAGTAAAACTAATTTACCAAGCAGTTCAGCATTTCTTATGGAGGATCCCACGGGGCAACATTGACACAACTCAGATTTTCTGGTTTTACACAGGGTGAAAATTCAAAATGGTTAAGTTGCAAGGCTGAAATAGTTTGAGGGATCTCTTATTTGGCCCAAAGCACGGAAAATTTGTACTCTCACAAAAGGAGTCTGTTCATGTGGAACCTGTACTCACTTCAGGGCTTGTCTTTCTGCTTCTGGTTTCCTCCCTGGTGAATCTGAGCAGGTTGCTGAAAGCCAATACCTTTGAAGGAGCTAGAGAAGAGAAAAAGCTTAAAAAATGACCTGCAAAATTAGACATGAGAGCCATTCAGGAGGACCCTGTTCTCCTGAAATGTGTCTACTAAAGCAGGAGGTGTTTGGGATTGGAGCAAAGTCCTGAGACCTCTGCTAGACCCTGGCCAGGACCTTGGAGCATCAGAGGGTTCCCTCCCAGGGAGAACACCTTCGTAAGCAACCCTGGATTAATGGGACACTGGGAATTTATGCAGAACTAAGTAAAATAACAGAGATAAGATTTTTTTAAGTGACTCACTGTTTGGAGAGCCTTTTGGGGTACACAAGTCAAGACACCTAAATCTGGTAAGGAGCATACGAGGGACCAGACTTCAAAGAAGCAGCAGATTTACAGATAACAGATTTACAGAACAGGTTCTTTAAAAGCTGCCTCAAGGTAGGGAATAAAAATAACATGAAGCAAAAGAAGTACTACCAAGGCAACCCACAGTCTATATTTGCTATTGAAAAATCTTGTTTAAGATCAGTAGAACTCAAAGCAATTTACTCCTGTACCCAGAAGAGCTGAGGAAGTTCTTGTTAAAGCTGAAGGTGCAAAGGGCTTGAAAGTGTTTAAAGAGGGGTTGGAAAACCTTTTGGACAAAAAATACCCCTTGAGGTTTCTTAGAAATACATATTCACCAATTAAAAAAAAAAGAAAAATGTAATAAAAAAAGGGTAAAGGTAATATTTATAGCTCAAGAAGCATCTGGATCACCAGATCCTGGGAGAGTTGTATGGGAAAGCATCTCCATGTCTGATCAGCTCTCCCAGGCTCCCCTAAACTCCTGCTATCCATCCCCTTCAAAGGAGAGGATATCTGGCTAAGGAAGCCGTGGTCCTGATCAGTGCAGATGCTTTCCCATCCTTATGTTCTTGTGCCTGAATACCTTTATGGAGGTAAGAATTTATAGAGCTCCTTGTAACTGTGAAGATGGCACTGGTCTGTACCCGGTACTTTCTCTCTAGACTTTACAAGATGTTTCTACTTTAGAAAGAGGGAAGATTTTAAGGAATTCAGTCCAGCAGTTTGGTCCTTCCAATGTAGGGAAAAAAAAAAAAAAAAGGCTTTGGAAATGTCTAAAAATAGATGCCATTAAGGAAATAAAGCAGTTTGATGCAACACAGTAGCAGCTTTACCTCTCTGAGACGGCAAAGCCAAGAGAGGTCTAACCAATGCATCACAGCTCTGTATCTGCCATTCCCAGGAACTGATCACCCCCAAATCTGCACAGCATTATGTCCTTTACTCAGGACCAGAGAAGCGAAGCACAAGTAGAATAAGTGATTTACCCAAGGTCCCGCAGGAAGCCTGCAGGGAGGCTCCTCATCCCTGGACACACACTGGTGCCCTGAGGCCAGCCAGGCTCTGGGCAGCAGAGTCCAGGTCAGCCCTCCCTGAATTGCTTTTCTTCCCCCTCCTTGGGGGCGTCCCCGACCGCGCCGAGCGCGTTCTGTGACCTGCTGCCTCTGCAGCCACGGCTCGAAGCCAGGGAATGCACTTCCCCTCTTGAAAACCACTCTCTCTCTCATCATAATGAGCACTTTAATCTATCAGGAAAACGCAGAGCTTCTTGGCGCCGCTTTTTATTTCTGATCCGTGTTTTCTCTCTCTCTCTTTTAGGTTAATTTATCTGATTACACGCAATGCACTGCGGCCGTGTTAAGGTACCACTCAAGTTTCCACTTGGAGGCTTGGAGGAAAGATTACCATTAAAACGTGACTTCCATCCACTCAGCTGAAATTACTATTGATTGCCAAAGAAAAATATTTGTGCTGTGAAGCTGGGAGCTATGATGTTGAACCGTATTAACATAATGTTAGCATAGCTACGGGTGTTTAGTGGCACGCAATCAGATTTGAAATGAACGTTGATTATAGATTGAGATTAATGTTCACATATTCATAGGAACACAATGAAAAGAGCAATTTCCTTTCTACTACAGATCAATGGTTTCCCCATTCAATTATACAGCTGTAATAATTGCATTATGCGGAAATATTTCTTAATGGCTTATTTCATTCTTTCTGTTTGCCTGTGTGTGAGAGAGAGAGAGCTCTTGTGGGACTTGTACCACGCATGCATGTGTGAAATCTTTTGTCAGTGGCACTTGCCAAAGCCTGCATCCAATGCAAAACACTTTAATTACTGGTGCAAATGCGTAATCTTTGGCTAAGCTAATAATCTCTTGGCATTTTCCCACTATTCTCTTTATTCCCCAACAGGGCCCTCCGATTCCTCTGCTTGTTGCAGGTTTTAACAGCTGGGTCCCACTGCACAGCAGATGTGCTGGGTTTGGGCTGCGTGGGGCTCAGAATCCCCAGGGTTGCCCCAAGGGGCACCATCACACCCAGAGCCCCCTGGCTGGGTCCGTGCTGGGTGTCCCGCTGGCTCAGCACTCCCACGGGCTGCAGGTCTGGAGGCACTGCAGTCTGGCACAGCTGAAACTCCCCACGCTCTCACTGCGCTCCTTCCACTCACAGCAGTTGGTGTAACTCAGAAGCACAAGGTTAGTGAAGTGAAATAATTTCCTGCGAGCTTCCTACTTGTTCCTATCACTCAGGGATTTGGACTCAAATTGAAGATGAGGCCTTGAATAGTGAAGGTACATCTGCAGAAACAGGAAACCACAGCTAGACATCCCATTTTATCCTAAGGCTAGAGAGGACACCCACTGAAGGGAAATCTGGCAGTGAATGGACAGTATCTTCAAAAGCTCCTACGGGATTAGAGTAGAGGAACCTTCTCTTCCTATTTGAGTGCAATGCTGCTTCATGGGGCTCTTCTTTTATTTTCATTAGAAATAAAATTTCACACTTATTCTCTTTTTTAGGTAAAACATTGGCTCAGACGAACTCCCCTAGGAAGGGACCACCTTTAGTTTCCAAGTGTGGTGGGTCAGCAGCCCAGGGGAGAGGAATGTGTCTGACAAGAGAACAGATGCATCTCCCCGAAGGGGCTCACACGGGGGGTTTTGCACAGAACAAAGCCAAGTCCTTCAGAGAAAGGCAGGCTGTGAGAAAAAAACACCGTAAGATCAGGAGCTGAGGGAGCAGCTCACAGAACATGACTGGGCTCAGCTTTAGGGGATGTCCTGTCACTGAACCTTTTGATTTCAGATGACTCGGAAACATCCCTGCAGAGACCTTTTGCTGGACAGCAGCACTGGCTGCAACGGGTGTGCAGATTCTCCACGCTGCAGCAACACCTCCAAGCTCTGTGCCAGGCCCATCCCACCGACCATTCTGCTGCCAGTGATCAAAACTAACAGGACAATAATAAAATTCATGGGGCGCATTTCAGCAGTGCATTTCAGAGGCTGTTCAGCTGGAGGCTGAGGGTGTTCTGTCATGCTCCGTTTCTGCTGAGTCTGCTCTCGGCATCAGCAAGAGTTTTGAGAAGTTGTACCGGTTGCCATGTGAGAGCTGCACCGTGTGTTTGAACTGCCTTGACTTCCCCAGTGCTGTTTGTTCTCTTCTCTACGGGCAAAAGCTTCCAGCAACAGAGCACAACTATATTCCTCAGCATGGTATAGTTTATTGCACTTGTCCTACTCCCACTGCAAAGGCTTTGAGGTGCTGAATTAATTTTTGAAGGTTTTCTTTATTTTTTCTGGGGGGGGGGGGCCCCCCCC
>JAWMRA010000050.1:4372672-4385676 GCA_035584735.1 Pseudotriccus pelzelni | reverse complement strand
TGCTCAATTAATTTTTGAAGTTTTTCTTTTTTTTTTCTACCCCCCCCCCCGAGCACCCAGCAAAAATGGCATTCACATTTTGGTATATCCCATCGTTCCACAATTCAAAGACAGATGTCAGACTAGTTTTAGCTGCTTTAGAAGAAACCTCCACCAGCCCTTGAGATGTGGCAGGAACTACTAGACAGGTTTACAAGAATTGCAGAGTCACTATTGCCCTTGTGACGCTGAGTCATCAGGTGGTAACAAGTGAGCAAGAATGAGGCAACATGTCCCACTCATTCAGCATTTATCTGCCTCCCTCTTTCCTGTTTCCTCAAAGTTTCACATCTCTGTTCGCTCGTTATTCAGAAGTCACGTGGAGGGACAGGCACGGTTTTGTCTCTCACGTGCATTTTTAGTTACCAAACAGTGGAGTTTCCAAAGGTGGTACCTTGGAAGGGTCTTGCCTGGAGGAGGAATAGATGGAAGCAATCGTTGCTTTTATTAAACTAAGTATTTGGGCTTTTGGGAAATGGGATAAGAGAAGTTAAAAGCATGAAGAATGTGGAGGAAACAAAATAAGGCTGATAAATCCCAGTGAAGAGAAAACAGCATTTGAAGGCTGTGATGTTGAAGATTTTGAAAACTTAGCAGTTTGAATGCATGTATTTCTGAGACCTTTAGGGGAATTTTGTTTTCAGGAAAGACATTTTAGTTTTCCAACTTTTCATTTAAGAGAATAACAAATTTTTAAGTCTGTTCTGAAGGTCCAGGTTATGTTTTCATACTTCAGTCACTCCCAGTAACACGGTTCAGTCTCTCTTAGTGAAACCTACTTGAAAAATAGCAAATATGTTTGTCTGCTACTGTAATTTATCATGAGCATTGAAGGCTGATATTCTTCACCATTCTTTAGGAAGGAAATTATGATGTTAATTATCAGTTCACCAACGCAGCAAAAGCTGCAAAGGGGCTAATATGTCTTTACAAATAAATTGCTGAAGAGAATCACAAAATAGACAACAGAGGAGAGAAAAAGTGAGCATTTAAAAATCTTCCTGTCCCAGACTTCCCACACTGATTTCCTCAAGTTTTGAATTATCTTTCTCTGGAGAAGAGATCTGTCTCTGGCCTGGACCTCTTCAGAAACCTGCAGATGGTTTCACCTCACCTGACTCCAGACAACTCCAGTGTGGGCAACAGTGTGTGATCCAGTCATCCATGATTCATTTATGGCTGAGTCAATGGCGAGAAGCAGGGATTCTAAATCGTAGTTAACGACCAATTTTTATCAAGCACATCAAGACAAGGTTAATTGTTCTTCAGAACTGTTGACTGTTCACCAGAGTCTGTAGGAGAACTTACACAACTGACTCATATAGAGATGTTTAGACATTTCCACTTTATGCATCTGCAGTGAAAGTTTGGAAAAAGTGAATCTCACCACTTTTTCCTGAATAACATGAAAACCAGAAAAATCTGGATATTTGCATTAGCACATATCACAGCAGTAGGTTTTCCTTATTAAAAAAATACAAATGTTTAAAATTAAAACTTCTAGTAGCTAATTAGCATCTCTGTCTTCTCTTCAGCAAACTTTAAGGAAGCAGAATCTCCTAGAGGCTTGTTCAAACACAGGTTAATCTGAATCACATCCTATTGGATGGGAAACATAAAGAAATGCTTTGTTCACTGGCTTATTTTCTAAAGATTTTCTGAGTGGCCTATAATTTGGTCCAACACTTTACCTTGGAAATGTGGAAGCATATGGCATGACCTTCAAGTCCTAATAGCCTTCAAGACGCTGAAGTTGGATTATTTGGGGTCATGGGTAGCAGCTGAGAAGTCATAGGTCAAATTCAAAACCATATTACATCTCTAGAAAAAATAACCTTTCCAATAACTTCTGGCATGACCTCTAGCTCTGATTAGTCTGTAAGGGGCTCTTGTCCTCCATTCACACATTCATGTATTCAAAATCTCCAGGTCAAATATGAAGAAAAGGTTCTTTCACCTTGATTCTTACGGTAGAACAGTGTGGTTTTTTTTTTTTCTTTCCTTAAGGATAGTGCTGGGTTTAGAAACATTATTTATATTAATTACTCTGCCAGTAAAGCTGATTTTAATCATATGCATGAGTTCCACCAGTGCTGCTCTACAGAGTGCAATGGACATACCACACAAGATCAAATAAGTAGATTTTCCTCTTTTGGGGACAGATACACTTTTAAGAGAGGCATTGATATCCAATAGCTATCTTAAGTTATGACATGCTTAATTTTGTGCATGATTACTACAAATGCCTTTGTAGAGGACTAAAAATCCGTGTCTGAATATTCCGTACTCACAGGCTTTGTTCAGTGTTAGATTTTGGCCTGTGCAGGTTCCTGAGTCTCTGTGACTGATCAGAGCAGCATCAACACAGTGAAAATTAATATTCAAGTACCAGAGAGGAAGGCAGAAGGGACAAAAGGTCTGGACAGACATGGGAACCCACTATGTGTCTATCCATTTACTTACCCTGATGCCAATTCCTCAGCAAACTAGAACTGCTTTCCCTGGGAGAACATCCTCAAATGAACAATGAAGAAGTTTCTTTCTGCCGACTGTCTCAGTCCTCTCAGGAAACAATGTGACTTTATTGTGCCGTGCAGCAACATAAACAGAGCTTGGCCAATGTCAGCTGCATTTATACCTGCAAAACAAACAGACAAAACAGTGACAACGAAACTGGAAGGAGCTTGGACAAAAAGACTTACAAAAAAAATTGAAAACTTCAAGTAAAAGACCTTCCATCAGGCTGAAACCTTGCCTGTCACTGGTTAGTGCTACGAAGAGCAGCCCCTGTGCCAGGGCTGTGCTGGGAGGTACCTTGTAGCTGGAAGGGCTTGTATGTCATGCTACATTGCAATAGGCAAACACTTTTCACCTCAGCTCAGTAAGTTCTTGGCATCAATCACGGCCGTCTCCTCCTTCACCTGAAGTGGTTTACGCAAAGCTGCCCATAATTCACTCTTTCTGAGGTTCACTGGCCAACTAAAGCACCCCTGCAGGCTGCAGCAGGCTCCGTGCTCTGCTCCCCGCTCACCAGGAGCGCACTCCATCTGTGGGGACTGGCCTCACTCTCCATTCGGTACCTGAAACTCCGGATTTACCCTCTTCTCTTTGCCCAGCACTGTCCCTCCTGGCTGGGTCCCAGGGGCTGCTTTGTTCCTTTACAGCAATATTGCTGCTGCCCCACGTGTGCGGGTGCTGGGGGCAGAATTGCCAGCATCATACTCCTTTCAACGGTTTATTTTTAATTTTTCCCCTTCAGACAGTTCCTCCCATCTCCCCCATCCAACATGCAGTTACCCCAACTCATGCCTAGTCCTCAGGGTCCATGGGCCAAAGAAAGTCCATGGCACGGACAAAGAAAGCATGGCACAGGCTGCTGTGCTGACACAGCTCAGCTTCTTGCTGCAGCAGGCAGGCGCTCTCAGACTGGAAATTTCATCTTCCCATTGCAAAAGACGGGAATTGGAAAGCTCCAGAGCTTCCTTATCCAGCAAGGATGTAAAGGAGAATGAGTGCTGTGACTGTCTCCTGACACCTTCCAGTTGTGGGCCAAGGATGTCTCAGAGCAAAGCATCAAACCAGTGTCGAGTCGTAACATGAGGGGATACGGAGGAGCAAGAGGATCTTCTTCTTTCCTTCCTTCCTTCCTGGGGATTCCTGGCAGTTAAACTGAGCTTAAAAGCATGGAAAGATCAGGAAGCTATTTCAGTGGACGCGGCCTCTGGCACGTACACTTCAGTCTGGTGAGCATCTTGGTGGATGCTTTGCAGTGTGGGAGGTTCCGTGCTGAGACCAACAAGTCTTCCAACCCTTCGTGCTATTCTGGTTCAGATGGAAGCCCCCATCTGTTATTATCCTCAAGAATCTCGCTGCATAGCAGGGTCATCCTTGGATGTGAAGCTACAGCTGATCAGATGTTACTGGCACTTCTTCAGTAGGTGGAAAACAAGAGCCCTACTGACTTACTGTGTGTGGTAAACACCTTCCTGAAAGCTGTATCTCCATCTCGGCGTGGGGAGCCAAAAAAAGCAAGGCAAAGAGCAAATACATCAGCCTCCATTGCACCTAAAGCCCGGGCTTTGTTGGCAAGTGAAAACGAGATTTATGTTCTCAGCCTGCTGCTTTAATGATGCTTTTCTGACAATGCAAACCCGCCACTTAATGGAGCGTGACTGGCAATCCCCACTGAAGAAAGAGCTCTGAGTGGAACAGCAGAGTTTGATTCAGGTCAGCCTTGAGGTATTCACCCAAAATACCGAAGGCACCGAAAGGAGGATCAGAACAGAGAGAGGCACTTGCTGCAAGTAATTCAATCAATTATTTTAGCCTGTTTCTTTTTCTCCTTGCTTGCAGAGTGTTCGCAGGCTGATTACAATTTCTCCAAGTTTATTTCTTATTCAGATTTACTCAATGGTATCTTTTGCACGTTTAAAAATAAATAATGTTGACTGATTGCAAACAATTCTCTGTGAGGACACGTTGTTCAGTATGCAAAATGTGGTTTGATTTAGCTAATGACTTGATCACATGGATCACTCAGCATCACTGCTCTTCTACCACTGGCAGCTTTAGATCTTGCCAGTCAGGAAGAAAATGAAAATTCATCTGGGATACAGACACTGAGGGAATAGGATCTGATAAATGAGTTAAGGGAGTTTTTAACTTGGAGCATCCTAGAGGAAAAATCAACCCTCCTGAGATTTCCTGGCTGGGTTCAAAGGTTATATTTAATTTCTTTCCTTCCCTATCTAGGAGAGTGGCCTACAGCAGAGAGCCAGAAAAGCCCTTTTATCTTTGCATGTCCTAACTAGTCTTGAATCTTTAAAAACTGCAGAGTGGAAACTGAGGGTAAGAGAAGAAACATGCAGGCTACAGCCAAATCTTGGATTTACCTTTCTGCTGGTTAGTCCTCCCAGCTTTACATTAAAGTCAAATTTAGCAACACAAACAATATGATGGAGTCATATGGCAGAAAGCTCACAGACTGTGAATCCACAGCGTTACTGCCAGGCCAGAGGCGTTTCAAAGCAGCTGTTGAGGTGTAGGAGTGTGCATACCCATGAAAATCCAAGTGGAAGTCTGTATGGTAAGAAACATGTGCTTTCTCTTTTATAAACGTACCTCCCACACCCATTTTTTGCACTTTCACCCTATTGTCACATTCTACTTCTTCCACTCCTCTCACTTCCAAAGAAAGCAAACATGTCCCATTTCCAGCAAACTGCTTGTTCGGTGCCCGTCTTCCAGGGCTGATGGCTTTCTCAGATGGAAGATGTTGTGCCAGGCAGGAACCAAATGAAAAAATAAACAATTAATGGCAGGATTCATTGTTTTTTACATGCCTTACTATTCGCCTTTCCAGATTGGCAGCACCAGGGGAAACCCAACACTTGGATAAAGAGCAGTGAATACGGTGAATGTGGGGGATACATTTTGAAGCTGTAATTCAGGTAAGTGAGAGCTGAGAGGATTTGGGTTTTTTCTTCTTTTCTTCCTCTCTGTGGTTTTTTTGTCCTTTTTTTTTTCTTTTTTCTTCTTTTTTTTTTCAGGCAATGATTTTAAGGCACATATCATCAAGTCCATATTAAACAGAATTTCTGGGCTAATGTTTTCCAGCCTTGACTCACAGTCTTAGTAACTGTTCCAAGTAGTACTTCAAAATATCTTAGCTGTATAAATGCATGAGACTTCAACGTTTCCCTTGTGGAATAAATGAAAAGCAAGTTTGATTACAAATATTTATTTTTATTTTAGTATTTCCAACTATGTGTAGGCCAAAGAAGGAAAAAAATAAAAGTGTAGCACGTGAAAAGGATTTAATGTTCCAATGGTCTTTTTAAATTGAACTCTGGTTTGACAATGGTTTGGGTGCAAAACAAGACATTTTCTAAGTTAATCTTTCTCTATGTATTAACTGTTCTTTATTAAATGCAAACTTGCAAAGGATCAAACCATACAGTAGAATCATGTTATATTGAATATCACAGAAAAATCTCAATAAGCACAAGTTTTGCTTTGTTTTAGAAATCAATAGATATTTAATTAACATGGGATAAGAACTCTTAGAATTAGAAGAATCCCTTCAGATTAAATAAATCATTATTATATGTAAAATGAGAACACAGATACATTTGAATAATTTCAAAGTTCTTTACAAACAAGGATGAATTGAAACACTTTATTTTCTTCCAGCGTGGTGCAAAAATTGATGCTTTACCTTCAACATCCTTCTGACCTGCACACTCAGACACCCAGTCAAGAAACAAGACACAGGACTGCTCAGAGGCTCGAGGAATGCAAACTCATGCCATTTCCTGCAGAATTGGGCAATTCTTTCCCAGCAATAGCTGGTGGTTACTGGAGGCTCTGTTTGTTGAAGGTTAGAACCCCCACGGGAGAAACAAACACTCTTCCCATGAGCATTGAGGGGACCCTCACACAGTAACAATCCTTAAGAATTTTCCAAATTTCCATTCATTCTGGGTGCTTCATTTGAATTTGGGGTTGTCCAGCCTGTCTAGCCCTTGATTTTGGAAAGGTTATTGGTGAAGACACGACCCTCCAGGAGGGACTGCTGAGGTTCCTCGGTGATGTCCCACAGACATCCCAGATATTCCATGGGAGTTTGGTGCCTGTGACTGACGCTCTGTCGATAAGAGGTGTGCTTAATTTCTCTCTTTTTCACCCCAAGAAAATCTAAGAATATTTTCACAAATCTAGTGTTTCCAAGACAATGTTAAGCCAGCATCAAACATTTGGGAGAGGAATTAAGGAAGATTTAGTATAAGATAAGCCAGTAGCAAGAAGATGATGAGAAAAACAGAGTTGCAGGGAGGAATATTTTGGAACCCCCGAGGTGTGAGCAGGCTGTGGAGCACAGTGCCTGGATTTGGGCATCATCAGACAGGAGATTACCCCCTGCCCCTGCTCGGGCTGTGCCTCTGCCCCCTTTCTCACAGAGTTGGGCAGGGCTGGCAGGGAGGAGGGGACTGTGCCCATCTCACAACACACTGCTCTGCCTCCCACTGATAGTTCTGTTTTGCTTTCTTCATTGGATTCTGGGGAGAAAATTCTTGGAGTCTTTATTTACTGCCAAGTGGAACCCCCGTGTGACTCCGGAAATACCTGTCGCCCAATTAAATTGTCCAGAGAGGAATTTTGGAAAGCGCTTCTAATTCAGGAGCTTAATTTAGGCTGGGTCCGTGCACCACAGCTTTCTGTCTTATTATTAGATGGAATTTTAATCACTGCAGATCTCCCCCACCCCCAGCATTTTTTTCCTCTCTCCCCATCTCCTAACAACCTGATTCTGGCACAGTTCCCTTCCCCTTTAACCCCCCTGAGCTAAAAATAATATCCTCTTGGAACTAGCCAAAAAAACCCACAACCCAACAATAAAAGTAAGAGGGGGAAAATAAAGGAGTGAGCAAGCACTGAACCAGAGGTGTTTAATTAGCAGGATTGAACTGGAGATGGGTTCAGCAATCATTTTAGAGCAGCCTCTCTAGAGACAGAACAAATGCACTCTGAGACAAGCCCAGCTCCTGGGTCCCAGAGGAAGGTGAGGTGTTCACAGGGCAGCTTAAGCCTGTAACAACTGTAAGATGCAGCCCTCACCTGCCTGGCTTAAACCAAAACCAAGAACTAGTGGTGAGTGCAAGCCTGCTCTAAGAAAACAGCCTTACGTAAATGTTTCAGCCTGGCCAATTGCTCGGTGCACTGTTCTTTTGCAATTTAACTGTTCTTTTGCAGTTAAATTGCACCTTTCCACATCATTGCAGAGAAAGCAGGTACAGGAGCAATGGAAAGAGCACAGTGGTGGTGCAAAGTGCAAGGCAATGACGGTGCTCAGATCACAGACCTGTCAGTTGTCAAGACCTCAAGGAACTGGTTGTCTGAGAGACGATCAGGAATCATGAATGTACCTTTAAAGCACAAAGTATGGTTACAATGAGGAGGTGAAACTTTCAGGCAGTGGCTGTATATCCAAGGCCAAAGGTACCAGTCTCTGACCTCGGCATCCCCATGCAATAGTCCCAGAGAAAAGCACTGGAGCAGCTCCATGGCCAGTGGAGCTCAGCTTGGGCTGTGCGGGAAGGAAGAGCTTTACCTTGTCCAGTGGAATTATCCTGCTTCTGCAGGATATATACATACTAACAAAAAACCCCTGAACTTTCGACATCTTGAACATTGAGTAGCCTTTTTTGGTCATCTGTATTTAACTGGGCTGGATTTCCTGCCAAGGCCATTAAATATCAATCATTCGTTGTTTCATTAGTGCTGAAATGACTTTCTAATTGACTTTGTAATTGCAGTTAAAAGCAACTTTAGCACAAGCTCAAAGCAGGCTTTCTAGAGGCCTCTCTGTGTCCTGCCTTTCATCTGCTGTCACTGGAACTCAATGGAGGTGCCTTCAGTAGAATGGTTTCAGACCCACTCATTCATAGGATATTGCTTTGGTTTGTATTTCATTTAATTTTACTTTTTCTTGCAGGCTCTGGCAATGATTTGATGTTTCTGCATTATGGGATATTTGTGTGATTATTTTCTAGCTGGGAGCTACAACATCATGGTATCAACTCAAGAAATAACCCACAGACAGCCGAGGCGCCCAAATATTCTTGGAAGTTGCAAAGTCCTGGTACCGCTTTTTGAACTGCCTCTTGTTTTCAATCACTCTGCAAAAGCAGATTTTTTTTCTAATTTAAGTCTTGGGTTCGTGTGCACTTCCCCTGGCCTGATTGTTGTGTGTGCACGTGGTGCAGAGGCCGTGAGGCTCAGCAGGGCACGGGCAGACAGGCAGAAGGAGAAGCACCGAGCACATTCAGGCTGAACAAGAGCCACCAACTCCTCCTGTCGTGGAGCATCTGGGGAGCCCTCACTGCACAGAGGGGCACGAAGGGGAAGCAGGAGGGAATGCTGCTTCCCCCAGCTAAAGATAGAAGGCAGAATTCTCTGCTTTTGGCAGAGGAACAGGAGGGGCATTTCCCCACTTACTTCCCCTTGTGTTGCCCTACCAGCATGGAAGGCAACAGGCTCCAAAACCGCAGAGGAAACAAATCTGCAGTGAGAACAGCCAGGCTGCTGAAAAGGCCAGAGGAAAGCAGTTTTGGCCAGGAGGCAACGCCTGGGGGGGATGGGGGCCTAGAGCTTATGGGACTGCTGCAGCAGCCAGTAATGAATCCTTTAAAAAGGCACCACGTCCCCATCACTACCTTGGAGAGATCAACATCCAGGGGACCATTAACCTCAGCTAATCTCTAGTGCTCAGAAAAGACCCCTCACTGAGGTCGTTGTTGCTATTGGAAGATTAAAATAAAATAAATATACTGCTGATTTGATTCAAATGCATCACGTTCTCAGCTAATACTCATACAGATTTCACTGTACCATGCTCAGGCCAGCTGCAGTTCCCAAGTCACTATCTTAACCTTCCAAAAACTCCTGCTGAATACTGGAGCAGAAATTAGCCTGGATGACAGCATCAATGTCTATGACCCATCACCTTCTAACAGCATTATTACTAAATTTGTGGTGGATGGGTTAGATCTCAGCACTGTTCCATGCAGAAGCAGATACACCAGCTTGCTGCTGCTGGAGCAGCATTTCTAGAAACTAGGAGCCAAGATCTCCATGGACCCGACAGAGTTTCTCCTGATTTGCTCCAGAATGAGAGGAAACTCAGACCCTGGCACGCACAGACCCTGCTCCCCTCCTGGGGGGAACTGCCTGGGGATCCCACCTTGCACCCTTAATTAGATACATCCACTGCATTAAGGTGTGGTGTGCTGGGGGTTAGGATGGAGCTCTTTTGGACATCTTTTGTGTCCTGTTTTAGTGGCCAGGGTTGGTGACCTGTGCCTTTAGGGGTGTCTGATGCTGTTGACTTCACTCCATGTTCTGCTTGTGAGCACGGACAGCAGCACTACTCAAAAAGTGCACCTTGAGCAAAGGGGTTGGATAAACAATCTGATTTCTGCTTGGAGCAGTGCAGATGACAGCAGTTGTTTCTCTTGGAGCTAACTGGTTGGCATTCAGGTAAATCAAACTGTTCCATGCTGCCTGCCTTGCCCTCTGCCAGCCCCCTCACCGTGGCATGCACTGAGAGCTGCTGCAGGGCCAGAGCCACGGGCAGGGCCGGGCACTACATCACTTTGAGTAGTTTAAGAAGGGGCTTTCTGCAAAATGCTAATCCTGACAGCCTGACCTGCACAGCCCAGCTGCAGTGGTTAAAACTAATTTTAGTTGTGATATGAAAAGATTCCTCTCCAAACCAAAAGGCAAGTGTTTCCTTGTAGCAGTTTCTGAGATCCATCCTTTGGTAACCTCCTATTTAGGTGGAATTAAAGGTGAAAGGAATGACACAAATTATCTAACAGGCCAGTCTGGAGCTGCTCAGGTGGCTTCTTAATACAAAGGCTTTGCCAGAGGTCAGCATGGAGAGCTGGTGACCAGATTCTTTGACTTTCCAGCACAGGACCTGATGCCACTGTGGGCTCAGAGCAGTAGCAGAAGCAGGCCTGGCACGTCATCACTTTGGCACTTCTGAATTGCTTTTGAATATATTGGCAATTTCAACAGTGCCAGCAGTTTTATTAGATGTTTCCTGGAATTTGAAATTAATGTGAAGGCTTAAGTTCCTAAAAGTCAAAAGAGTCCAGATTTTCTCTGCCACTTTCATCAAATCGGACACAAAAATTGGACCGAAATGTATCATGACCTTCCTGCCTTGAATAAACTTAAATGAACCAAAACTTACTGTACAAAAACCTTGGGTGCATCAATTTACTGATGTTCTTGGCAAAGCCTAATTTTGGATAGTTTAATACGAATTCTCAGCCTTTCTGGACTTCTGAACACCTACAGGTTCTATTCCGTGACTTCAGCAGAGCACAACGGGTAAAAGAGGGGGAAAAAATAGCCTGTGGCCCTCTGGTGAGCTGAGCAGAGGCAGAAGTGACTGTGTGCTGTGTCCCAGTGATGGGGGTGAGCGTTTGGGGGCTCAGGGGCTGCTCTGCCCACGGCAGTGCCGGGCTGAGCTGGGGACAGGCACTCCCACGACTGCTTGTGGCTGCCTCTCAGCGCTTGCCACCCCGAAAAACACCGGGTGTATTCAAGATCAATGTAATACATAAAGCTGCAGCTTGATTTATGCAAATGCATTCGATTTTATGCAAATGTGCGACTGACCTTTCTTTGGTTGAAGTAGCTTGGCAGGTACAGGCGGTTGAGCTGGAGTGCAGAAGAAATGAAAGGTGTCTGCATTATGCAATGGAGATTTCTTCAGAGAACAGGGATCTCTGGTTACCTACAGCAGAGCCTGCGTGCCTGAATGTTTTGCTAACGTTTCTTGAAGCCGTCTCCAAATCCTTGCAGAGAAAAGCTGCTTGGACTTTTCAATAGAAATTTATTCTCAGCAGAAATAAGATGCTGCAGCTGAAGTAAAAAGTGTCTGAAAAGAATCAGTTTTGGAACAGAACAAGGCAGCAGAGGAAAGACAAATCTGAAAAATGTTCCGTGATTTTTTTGGTTTGAATTTCAGGAAAGGGCTTTTTTTCAATAAGCTGGTTATTTATTGAAAGTCATCTTCAAAACCAAATTTACTTCCAGTGTTACTTGTAGTTTCCCTGAAAATACTTGCAATCTCCTCTCCCTCCCTCTAAATTTTCTATGAAAAATACAAACAGTAGATATTTTGATTAGGAGCAAACATGATTGAACTCAACAGCTGTTGGGAGTTCATATGAATGTTGAGAAACACTATTTTAGAAGAATCTGATGAATTCTGCTTTCTCAGCACCAATGAGTTTTTCTGAGCTGATGTACCCCTCTCCTATGCTGATAGTAACTGATCCTGAATGTTACTACATATTTTCCAAGTATTACTTGTGTAATAACAACCCAGCTTTTCTGTTAGCTATCACGGAATTCTGGCAGTTAAAACTCATACACAGCTTAAAAAATACACCCTTGCTAAGCACACAGTCAGGAAACAAAAGAAAACAACACAAGAAAAGAGGAAGGGGATGAGGCAGCCGTGTGCCCAGGGCTCTGGAGTGCAATCTAGGCAGGGCTGAACCCTAGGAGGGACAAAGATACATCACGGGTCAGAAGAAAAACAGTGTGGAAATGGAGGCAAAACAGCATTGCAGTTGTCTTTTCTCCGTAAATAAAAGGCTGTGAGTGGATTCCATCAGGGATTTTTTGTATTTTATCTCTGTAGAAGAACTGAGGCAGACTTAACTCTGTATTGGAACTGGCCTAAGAGCAGAGAGATGTGCCATCAGAGTCGGACTCAGAGTCCTGCCAGGGTGGGATCCACCCATCAGAGTCAACCTGAGAGATGTCAGAGTCCCTCCTCCATGGCTCAGCAGGGTCCTGGAGCTGGTTGCTCCTTATCCTACACTCTCCGGGACTTGGCCAGTGATACAGAAGTTCTCTGGAAGCTGGACTTGGATTTAATCACAGCTTGGCAAACCACAGGTAAAATACCAATTGCAGTAGTGCTTGGAATGACAATATCAGCACAGAAACATCTGCAACCCCAAAAATCAGAGGCAGTCAGAGATTTGATCATGTTAGACACAGCTGAACTGGTTGATCAGAGGGGAACTGGACTCACTTTAGGACTAAGATGGGCATCCAGGAAAAGAAAATCAGCTAGTCTAATGTGTGACACTGGGAAACCAGACCCACTGAGATATTTGGGCATTTGAGTCCTACTTGGGAGCCTAAGAGATCGTTTTACAGCCTCAATACTTTTCCTAGATCAGAGTCTTGGTAACCAGTGACAAAAAAGATACCACTAGTAAAAACATAGATGAGTTGGTTCTGTCTGTCCTTGTGTTTCTCCTCGTGTGGGAACAGCTTTCAGCTGTTTAATGGTTGGATATTAGAAAGAAGTTCTTTACAGAGAGAGTGATCAGGCATTGGAATGGGCTGCCCAGAGAGGTGGTGGATTCACC
>JAWMRA010000050.1:4315795-4372572 GCA_035584735.1 Pseudotriccus pelzelni | reverse complement strand
CCAGTTCTGGGCCCCTCAGTTCAGGAAGGATATTGAGGTGCTGGAGCAGGTCCAGAGAAGAGCAACCAGGTTGGTGAAGGGACTTGAACACAAGTCCTATAAGGAGAGGTTGAGGGAGCTGGGGTTGTTTAGCCTGGAGAAGAGAAGGCTCAGGGGAGATCTCATCACTCTCTACAACCACCTGAAAGGAGGTTGTAGCCAGGTGGGGGTCAGTCTCCCAGGCAATCAGCAGTAGAACAAGAGGGCACGGGCTTAAGGCCAGGGGAGGTTTAGGTTGGATATTAGGAAGAAATTTTTACAGAGAGTAATCAGACATTGGAATGGGCTGCCCAGAGAGGTGATGGATTCACCATCCCTGGAGGTTTTTAAGATGGGACTGGAGATGGCACTTAGTGCCATGGTCTAGTAACAATGGCAGTGCTGGATCAAGGGTTGGACTTGATGATCTTGGAGGTCTTTTCCAACTTGGTTGATTCTGTGATTCTATGATTCTGTGATCATCGAGTCCAACTCCTGGCCCTGCACAGGACACCCCAATAGTCACACCATGTGCCTGAGAGCATTGTCCAAACACTTCTTGAACTCTGTCAGGCTTGGTGCTGTGACCATTTCCCTGGGAAGTCTGTTCCACTGCTCAACCACCCTTTGAGTGAAATGCCTTTTCCTGATATCCAACCTAAACCTCCACTGTCTCTGACTCATGATCAATATATCTGTGAAAACAGATCAAACTTAAGGTTCATTGTTACCTTGTATGCTTACTGTATGGCACGTACCATGGAACTGAAAATAAGGCTAAGCTGCATCTGTAGTAACACTACTCCGATTTTAGAGATACAAGTTCCTTCTTTTAGAGCTGTTACTCTCATACAGGCAAAAGACAGTGAAAACAAAGTTTTAAATAGCAGAGGAATAACAATACAATGTTCTATGTGCTACTAGAAGAGAGTTGGAAGAGTTAGCTTATTCATGTTGCAGTCTTTCTGCACTGAGAAGTGAAGTAAAAAAATGGTCTTTCCTAGACCTTGACCATGTACGAAGTGTTAGGCGGTCAAGGATTTAGCTCACTGATTATACATGATACTAAGTAATCTCAAATCTCTTGTAGGCTGGAAATTGATACCAGGAGTCAAGAACCTCTGTGGACTTTTTCTGGATATGAACAAAATTCAAGTAAGCAATCCGTAGTTGGCAGACAAAGTGATGTGTAGAGCAGTTAGTTAATTTGACCTTCATATCAGCAATCTACTCAGCTCTAGGTGTATAGTCACATTATATCTATCAATTAATTCTGAATCCTGAATTTTTTGGTTTCAAATGCTGTATTGACTGTTCATGGAATCACAGAATAAGCTGAGTTGGAAGGGACCCACAAGGATCACTGAGTCCAACTCCTGGCCCTGCACATGATCATCCCCAAGAGTCACACCATGTGCCTGAGAGTGTCATCCAAATTCTTCTTGAACTCTGACAGGCTCGTTGCTGTGACCACTGCCCTCGGGAGCCTGTTCCAGTGCCCAACCACCCTCTGCGGGAAAGAACTTCTTTCTAATGTCCAACCTAAACCTCTCCTGACACAACTTCAGGCCATTCCCTTGGGTCCTTGTCACTGGTCACCACAGAGAAGAGATCAGCGTCTGTCCTTCCTCTTCCCCTCCCAAGGAAGCTGTAACTGCAATGAGGTCTCCCCTCAGTCTCCTCATCTCCAGCTGAACAAAGTGCCCTCAATCGCTCTTCACACAGCTTCCCCTTAAAGCCCTTCACCATCTAGGTTGGATATTAGAAAGAAGTTCTTTACAGAGAGAGTGATCAGGCATTGGAATGCCCTGCCCAGAGAGGTGGTGGATTCACCGTCCCTGGAGGTGTTTAAGATGAGGCTGGATGTGGCACTGAGTGCCGTGATCGAGTAATGACAGCGGGGTTGGATCAAGGGCTGGACTTGATGACCTTGGAGTTCTCTTCCACCCCAGTTAATTCTATGATTCCATGATTCTATGGCACGCTGAGTGTGCCACGAGGTGCTCTGAGGTTGCCCCCTCCGAGCCCACCCTGGCTCTGGTGCTGATGGTCGGGAGCAGCCGCAGGCAGGGCCGACCTTCCCGCTCCGTGTTCAAACTCGGGGCACTGTGTTTTGCAAAGCTTCAAAGTGCCACTTAACGGGACTTTCATTTTCCTTCCAGCTGAAGGGAAAGTGTTGTTAAACTCCCAGGCTGGCAAGTCGGAGTTTACACAGATGGAACAGTTAGTGCAGACCGCAGAACAAATACCAGCGACCAACCAGTTTCACACTTCTAAAGAAAGAAAGAAAGGAATGGCAGAGGCAGGCCAAAGCAAACAGGCCTTGGAAAACTCGAACCCGCTGCTTGGAATTTTCAGCTGTTACTTTTCTTTTCACATTCAGGCTCTTTTGGCCATCTCTCGATTCAGCAGAGCAGCGAGGGCTTTTGCATTCACATGAAATGATTTAGAGCTCCGGGAGGAGTGCTGTGCTCAGTCCCAACATACAAAACATACATTGTTCAAAACGTTATAAACGTGGGTTTCACTGAGAGCCACATTTTAAATAAAAAAACTACGTTTTCTTTCCAGCAAATAATACGTTGTTGAATATCCCACATCTCGCCTAGCTGTGGCAGTGGGGTGTGTCACTTTTTATGCTTCTTTTTACATTTCTAAACCTGAGGACAAGTCCTTTGCCCCCAGAAGAGCCCTGGGTCCCCTTCCTTACCCTGGGCTGTCATCTGTCCTGCTCCCCGCTGGTGATGCTGACCAGATGAGGAGGGCTGGGTGCCCCAGGGGCTCCTCCACACTGCCCTGCCATCAGTCAGAAAGGTCATCGCTGAGGATCACCAGCCAAAACCTCTGCAACAGCCTGCACTGCTGCGAGGGGCCTCAGAGCAAAGGACCAGAGCAGGAATTAATCCAGGTCTCTGCCCTGGCAATGGAAGCACAACCTCTGAGCCAACCCCGGAGGATTTTATTTTATTAAGACACTGGGGTCATGCCTCCCTTCATTCAAACAGCCTTTCATTCCTGTCCTCCAGTAACAAAGGAATTGCCAAGGAATTAAAATGCATCTCCTGTGAATACACAGACAGAGCCACCAGTGAATCTCCACTCAGCACCTGAGACCTGCTGGGTAAAACTGTTGGAGTGGATAAATCAGTTTAGATAAAATGATCCTCTTCTATTCCCAGAGACAGCATTTAAATGCAAACCTCATTCTGAAATGGAAACACTTCACGCTGCGTAAACTGTGACTTGTACTAACAACACCAAGGCAAGTTCTGCTCCTGCTGAAACAGATGTTGGTTGGAGTAACTTCAGATCGCTCCATCAGCTGGCTGGCGTCTGCAGGGGCCTTCTCTCACTTTGGGTTTACAGTTAGGGAGCTCAAGTAGCATCTTGCTCTGAACTGTTTCATTAAGTACCTGTTTCTACCTGATTTTCCTTCCATACACCAGAGGTCTGTGTTTTTGTCCTTGCTGTTCCAGCAGTAGCTTCCCACCCCACCGTGCACAGGAAGAGCACGTGGTACCTGGTGTGTTGCTGACATCAGATTTTACTGAATCGGTCCAGACTTGATGTAAAGCTGCACAAACCCAGCTTTGTTCAGTGGAGAGATTTCACTGTTCATCCCAGCTGTGACAAGGTGGATGAAGCTCTCAGTAACCTGGCCTGTTCTAACAGAGCCTCCTGTGGGGCCAGGCCTCGAGGAAATGGCACGAAGCTGAGCCAGGGCAGGTTTAGGTTGGATTTCAGGGAAAGGTTCTTCCCGCAGAGGGTGGCAGGCACCTGTCCTGTAAAACCAGGGCAGGTTTTCCTGGGACAAGGGGCTTAAGGGACCTTGCAGGTCCCCAGAATTAGCACAGCCTCTCCTATATGGCAGCCAAGAGGTTACACAGACACCTACATCCCTTCGCCTCCTCCCTGGCAAGATGTTACCTGTTCAGAAATGGTGTCATTCCCCAACCACAGTGCAATGCAAAAACCCTTCCCTGGTGAAACCACTGGAGCACTGTGCACCATCAGGGACACTGTGCTCAGTATTATTTATGATGTTTTTACAGCTAATATTTCTGTTTATACAACTATACCAAACTGTACACATTGACTGTCCCTGCTCATTGCAGGGGGTTGCATGAGGTGACCTTAAAAGGTCTCTTCCAACTCAAATTATTCCCTGACTCCTGAATTTGCAGTATTTTTCCTTTATTTCAGTGCCAAGCGTGCGCAAAGAAGATGCTCTCTAAAAAAAAGTGGGAGAAGAGATTGCAATCCTCCTCGTTGCTCTGCAGTTCCTGCTCACGGGAACCAGTCCCTCCCTTTCAAACAACCTTTGCTGACAGAAAGGCGGGATGATCCATGGCAGGATGCACCAGAGTACCGTGGAACCAGTGCAACGTGACGCATTTACTGTACTACAACGTCCTGTAGCTCAGTGCTAATGACGTCTGGGTATTGAAATAACCTCCACAGGGAGCAGCGCTGCAACACCTGCTTCTGCTGCTGGATAACTCAGTCTTCAGCTCCTTGCTGCAATGGAAAAAAAAAAAAAGACCTTCTCAGAGAGGCTGCTGAAGTGGAATGTCACATTAGGGCATGCTTGTTAATGACAGACCATTACAAGGTTGCCAAGTGTTCAGAAAGATGCTCCCAGGATTGCCAGTGCTGGAATATTTTCTGCAGCGTTCGATTATCAGAGGTTCACGTTATATGCAATAATATAAATAGGCAAAGCAAGGAAACCCTTTCATTAAATGATGCTTAGTAATCATTAATCAAGTATTTATTGTATGATAACATACCATAATAAGGTTTGGAACACAGGTCCAGTGGTTGAAGTGACTCTGACATAGTGTGAAGCTAACGAGGATTGAGGGCCAAGTTGTACCCTCGGTTAACTCAGCCACGGGTGCAATTGTGTTGGCACAATCATTAACTAGTACTAAAGGCCACTTCTCAGGAACATTCCCATTCCAGCAATGAGCAAAAAGCCTTGTCCAAGGTAGGATCATCTACTTTTTGCCAAGTATTTATGGCTTGAGATGGGATTACTGTGTCCAGCAAAGCAGACCAGCACCCTAGAAGGGAGATATGAGTATGCTGTTCCATGAAATTTGCATTCCTCTGGGGTTTTTCGTTACTGGTACCCCTCCACAAGGCTAAGTGTATCCAGGGAAGCTGCTGGGAACTTCAAAGTGTGATCTCTGACGGATAATTTTCCTTCTGAATGTTTCGGGTGGGAATTTCTAACCAGTTGGCAGAGCAATCTGTGAGATCACCCTCTGCCTTCTTGTGTGTGTCGCTAAGATGCAAAATGAGTCAATACCTGACCGAGATGAACACAGGACTGAGTTATTTACACCTTTCTTCAGGCTGTCTTCAAACTCAGGCAGGGGTGGAAGGAGATGATCTTTAAGGTTCCTCCCAACCCAAACCATCCTGTGATTCTGTGACCTCAGGTGTCCCTTCACCAGTCCCCACGAGTGCTGGGCAGGGACATGCTGGGCTGGCTGAGCCTTTCCTGCCCTCCCAGTGCCAGCAGTTTGTGCATTCTGTGGCTGCAGGGCCAGGGAGGGTTCCCTGCTGGCAAACAGTGCCCGCTTCGTCCCGCCACTGGCTGCATTTTCCTGGTGGCTGAGGAGCTTCCCTCGCTGCTCTGGGGTAACTTTGGATGACAGGCAGTATTACTATATTTAATTTTTGAAGCTCCACTGGAAAAGTTAAGCACTTAAAGAAATCCCCACACTTACTACATTCAGCTTTTTCCCTCCTAAGAAATGACTGGAGAGTTTTTACTTTTAATTATTATCATTCTCCCTTGAAATTATAGGCAAAGCACCCAGTGACATTCGAAACATAAATTACTGGCCTGCAGCCTTGTGCTACTGCTTCTCCATCTCTCTGCCAGGGCTTCCAATCAATTTTCTGCATTTCTTTCAGATTTTCTGAAGAAAATTGTGGAAAATAGCTGTTGGCACATGGCATTTTTCCACAATGGTTAGAACTATTGAATGGGGCTGTAATGGGCTGCCTTGGAGAAGCCAGCCCCATTAAAATGCCAACCTCAGATGGATCAGAACACTCTCTCAATTTGACTTTCGTAACTTTTCCACAGGAACATAATTTTCCTTGGTTTTGCCTGTAGCCCTGTTGATCTGCTAAAAAAAAAAAATTAACTCTCTCCTATGTTTAATTTCTTCTTGTTTATTTTTTTAATCTAATTTTACTTTTTTTTTTTCCTTTAGTTTGTTTTGCTTAGGTTCCAGCCACTGTGGCCTCCAACCCTGGGTGATTCCTGAAGGATTTTGTTTAGTTTTGTTTCTTTTTTCTGGTTTTGTCCAGGTTATTCTTTTACAAAGTGACTTGGAAATTCACCACTGCTGAGTGATTATCTTTGAGTCAGTAAAATGTCCTCAGAAGTGTCTCCAGTATGTTTTCAGATGATAGTGGCCATAAAGAGCCATCACTTTCAGGGTGGAAGCACATTTAAATCCATCCTGACTACCCTGAGATTTAAACTCATGGGGCACCGGCCAGCACTGAGGAATTTTGCACCTCCAAGTTTGGTTGATTTCTTTGGGTTTAGAGTCAAAGCCCACAAAGCCCACTAAGAGAAAAAATAAGAGAAATGAAGGAGCCTTTCAGCCTGTAAAGCAGATCTTGAGCATTCCCAGTGGATTGTGTGGGATGAGTCTCTGGGAGAGAAGAAGAACGTGGCCCTGTGCAGGACAGCAGGTTGCAAAAGGGCTGAGACCCAGAAGAACCAGAACAGCAAAGTCCTGGATTTCCAAGGAAGAATTTTTGCTGATCCTGTTTTCCTGGGCAGATTGTAGAGCTGCTTAAAGGAAAAAGGTCAGTATTAGGAACCCACTTACACACCAGTAGTTTGGTTCAATGTGACACAAGCTTAAAGAAACAAAGTCACATCTCAGCTTCTCCCTGTAAACTGGTTCTTCCCAAACCCCTGGAGAAAGTGAGCGTTGGGGTTTTTGATTACAGGGTTCATTGCACGGGGCTGATGTAACGTCGTAGGTGATGAAGAGTGGTGAAAGTTTGCTGCATTATCCAGGCCTGGGCGCTTCGGATACGTCCAGCCGTGGTTCCAGGCTGAGAACTTGAGGTCAGAATATCCTGCTGGCTGGTCTGACGCCTGCTCTGCCAGGGCAGGAGGAACTGCTGCAATTCCATTGTAAAAGAATCGTTTCAAAAGGGAAAACTGAGTTAACCTATGGCTGTTTCAGTTAGCGCAGGGTAATGAGTTGCTATCTTCATTAACAGAAAGAATGCCAAAGAGGCTGAATGAGTCAGAACAGGCAGAGGCACAATCCTTTAATGAGTTGAACAGGAGCTGGTTTGTAATGTGAGGTTATTGATAATCCCAAGGTTTATATAACAGCATGATTCTAGGTCAGGGAGCAAAAAACACACCCTGGTGTGTACACGCTCCTCGGAACAGATGGCTCCAGCCCGGGCTAAGCACATGCACTCAGGAAAGATGACTTCTTTTCCCAGCAGGGTAAGTTCTCCTGCCTGCTTTTGCACCTCAATGTATAGGACACATGTTGATTTTTTTCAGTGAACACTTTTGCAAAGGATCACCTGGTCTCCTGCCACACCAGACCAGTTTAATTCACCCCAAGAAACTCTATATTTAGAGATATTTCATTATAAACTCCTCAAACACCTTTTCTGCAGCTTGAGAAATGGTCTTTTATTTTGCTGACTTCTTGTGTGTGTACTGAGCAGTCTGACATCTGGTCTGGTTCAGAAGCAGGACCTGGAAGTGGGGGAACCACACAGGGTGAAATAACCCCTGTCTCTCGACTTGTATTTTTGTTGAGTCCTGCTACTGGTGGTTTTTATTGCTCAGGTGGTTTACTTTCCCATAAAGGTAACACTAATGCAAAGAATAGTTCTAGCAGCACAAAAAACCCATTTAATAATAAAGCTAATTTCCCTTTTTCCTTAATAACCTGTTTAGTAACTGCATAACACCACTGGAAGGTAATTATGTTACTGTAGCCATGCCAGCACGACAGTGCAAAGGTGATGCTGGTCGAGTCTGGATCCTCACTGGTTTTGCTATCCCAGTGCCAGTCACTTTGCAGTTTCTAGAAGCTCTCATGCCTGGCAGATTTTCCTCACTGCTGCTGGCACACCTGCCAGCACTGTCTGACCTACTGTTTATGTTTCTATAAAAGTCAATTTATAATATTAGAGAAAATTTGAAGCATTCTAATTCTGAGTTCACTAGTACTTGTGGCTTAAACAGCCTACCCTTAATTCTCTCCCACAACATTCCCTGAGAATCCCGAAATTCCCAGGCTTAATTTTCTTGTGGTCTCCATATGAACAAGCCTATTATTGAACAAAATAAAGGAAACTAAAAGATTCTTCAGCAGAACGTCAAGAGTGACAACTCCTGAGTGACACCTTTAAGCACATCTGTAGGAAGTTGAAGGTATCTTCATCCTCTAAATTGTCAGGCTGGGGGAGAGGGGTGTTTGTTGGTTTGGGTTTTGGTGCCATTTTTTTTTTTTTTAATGTGCACTTATTCAGGGTGAGGGTTTTTTCCTAGAGAACGAAAATACCTCCAGACAAAGAGGAAGATGATAACAGATGTCGGCCTAACACTAACTCTCCGACTGTTGCTTTCTCATTACAGGCAGTATTTGGTGACTGCCAGAACAGGAACTACTGCTGGTAAAAACTTCCAACGTTTCCACGGAGTTGTGCTCGGGAAGCCTGGCAGCAGATTGGTACAAAAGGACTGTTGCTGTCACCCACCCTGGAAAAAGCCACAGCTGAAAAGCAGATGCGACCAACATCAAAGGCTAGAGCTCCCCTCTGGCTCCTGCCACTACCGGGGCTCACAAGGTGGAAGGGAGGAATAAAAACATTCAGCAAGGGGGTTCTGAGGGGTGGGTGGGGATGTCTGAGCACGCCGTGGGTGTGGAGCTGCTCGCAGGACCGGCACGAAGGCTGGCACGGGGGGCAGAGCTGGAGCCCACGGGGCCAACTCCAGCAGAGCCAGGGAGCTGCAGGGCATCCGAGCAGCATCCCCGCCGCACTCTCCGAGGAAGGACGGCCGTGGCTCCTCACTGTGCCTCCCTCAAGTTCTCAGTGCTGTTCCCTCGCTTTGTTGAAACCAGCTTCAGTGCAGGTGTGACAAAATGGGATGGGGTGTCTCGACAGGAGGATTCTGCCTCCTTCCCTCGTGCTCCTCGTCGGTGGTGGTGCTGTGAAGTGGTTCCTAGAAAGCGCCGGCCGGAGCCAAAAATGCAGCTGAGCTGGTGTCCCGTTGCATTGGCAGGCACAGTGACGGCATGTCATCGAACTCCCAGCATTCACAGCACTGAAAATAGCAGGAATTTTCCCTTCTTGCACAAAATGATGTATTCCTCCCTCAGCTACAGAAAAGAAACAATGGGTGAAGAAGATCAGGTTTGCCAAGAGCAGCGCATCCCTTTCATGTCAGTGTTCTCCCTGACACGTGAAAAATGCATAATAATTACAGAAAGGAACTAGCAAGTGCTTGGCAGTGGAAATAAAGTCAAAATATTTCTGACACAACATTTTTCCACCAAAAAGAACCCAACCTCTGTTTTGCTGAAAACAGAAATGAATCAAAAAAAAATGGCAGTTATTTTGGACAGATTTCTCAGGTTAAAGCAGCAAGAAAAATGCCAAGAGAGGTCTGTCTCAAACTCCAGAGGTCAGGAGTTCTTCTGATCTCCTTCCAATAATTTAAACAGTATCTAGATTCACTTCTAAGTGCCATGAAGAATTCTGGAATGATGAGGGTTGGAAATACAGGTTTTTTAACAGAGGGAAAGAAATTACAGTTGGAGAAGAAACTGTGTAGAGCCCCAAAGGCACTTTCCATGGAGTCCTGCAAGCCTGGAGACAGCCCTGCTGCCCCAGTTTGAATTTTCCTATTCCCTCTGCTGCATGAATGCACCACTCACGTGTTTGCTGTGTCTCATTTAGTCGCACAAAAGTGAGTAGGTGAAATAGTTTAGATGAAAAAGAGAGTGTGGCAAGAGATCAAGAAAATAATTACTGCTGTGAGCCACTGTCAGAGCTAAAAAATCTCAATTAAGACAGAGGATGAGCAGGAAAAGCTGTTGGAAGGGAAGAGGTGTCTGGGTATGTGTACACACACACACACACAAGTACTGCTGCTCCTTCTTGTGTTTTCAAGGAGTACTCTTGAAATAAGTCCAAGAAGTCCTCTGGTTACAATCCGCTTCCCACCCTGCAGATTTTCCCCCCGAGAGGAGAATCCAGCCTTTCCTTTCTGGGTATTGAAAGCGTGCTTTGATGTTCCAGAGCGATGTGGTCAACACCTGCTGGCATGTGCAAGCTGTGAGTGCCAGGCCTGCTGCTAAAGAGCCTCAAGGAAGCATACTGACAGTAAATAAATAAATAAACAAATGAATGAATAAACCCCGAGCTGCAATTAAATCTGCATTGGGAGTTTCTCCTATTTCTGAGTATGAAAAGGCCTCTGAAGTCAAAACTCTAGAAGACAAAGCTTAATTCCAGTTCTCAAAAGTCTGTGTGTGTGTAAGTGTACCCTAGTGCTGGTGTCAGCATGAAGACAGCACTAATGCATCTCTTAAATGCATCTATGTAAAAAAAACAGGTTTAGGATGAATGTGGAGAATTGGTACCTGGAAAAATGGGACATTTCAAGAGCTGTAACTTGTGTCATTCCTACTTCTTGCTGGTAGGAGTCTGTCTTCAATCCTGCATCGTGTGTCTTGCATTCATTACTTGTATACCATTAAGGCTTCTCTTCTTGGCCACAGAAGTAATAGCAGAAAATATCAAAGACACAAAAGAAAACACGGTGTTGCAAGCTCCCTAAGTAGGTTCAGCAAGGGTTTTTTTCTCCTGAGAAACTCCTGCCTATACAAGGACGTTGCATCTGCTGAGGCTGTTTTGATATACACGTGGGTGGTTCAAGGTGTGGAACGATGTCACTGTTCTAGTTAGAACATGCTGATCACGGTGTCATATCAAAGGAAACCGCTTGCAAAATGACTGCCAGATGAACTCTGGGCAAGGGAACATAATGGTTTGTATGTACATGTAACATTTGAATATCCATGTTGCAGCCTGCATTCCCGTACCTGTCTGCTGAAAGGGAGGGAGGGGACCCTCACATGATGACATGGTCTCGTTCCAGGACAGCCCTGGAGGGAAAAGGTGTCTTTCAGCCTCCACGTTGACGTACAACCATCCCTGAGACTGCCAAGGGGGATCCCCGGTGCTCTCTGTGTTTGTCCTGGATTCAGTGCCACGCAGTCGGTCTCAGGAGCCAGATGGGAACCGCTCCTGCAAGTCCAGTTCCAAGCACAGTGCCCCATTTTGTTATTAATACCAAAAGAAATAGGATGCCTCTAACTTTCACCATGGCGTGTTCTGACCCGAAAAGGATCTCCTGCAGTTTCCCAGCCCTGTGCTGCTGGCAGGAGGGGTGGTGTGGGATAACTCCCTTGTGCAGTAAACGTGAGCGGAAATGTTTGCCTGTGTAACCCGCCGTGTGCCATAAATCTCCACTCGGTCTGTTAAGGAAACACATGGCATGAGATCTCCGACGTTTCCCTCCTGCCTGCCTGTGCTGGATGGGAGCCCTGACGTTACTATCAGCTCACAGATGCCCTGTGTGGCTGCAAAGGCTGTGCCTGTGCTGCAGCTGGAGAAGGGCAGCGTTCCTCTGCCACCAGCAGCCAGCCCTGGGTGACTGGTGTGCGAGGAGCAGGGCTGTGTGTCAGCCCAGGAACCCATCCTGGCTTTGCACAGCTCACTCCCACAGGTCAGCACAAGTGCCAGGACAGCTCTGGTGCCTTTTGGTGCCCCTCTTAGGGCAGTGGCTGTTGCCTTTTCTGGTCCATGGGCTCCCCTAGGTGCCTTTCTAAAGAGCTCCTGACTGCGAACAGTTTCCCTTGGTTACTTGAAGCAGGTATCTCAGGACCAGGCCGAGGATCCAGAGTTACAAATCCCACGTGGCTTTAGAGACATGGCATAAAGCCTCTTCCTTCATTTCCCGTGAATAAAGGTCGTCTGAGTCCCGATGAGGATCCGGTGCTGTTCGCTTCTATTCCAAAAGAAACCATGCAGTATTACAAGGGGAGAGGCAACAATTATTAAACCATCACATCATTCCAATTGATTAATAAATCTAAACCTGTGAGATGTCCAAATTTATTTAGCATTCGCATTCCATGGGAATCAGAAATTGCAGCTCTCAGCACTTTGCAGGGTCAGGACCTTCTAATATCAGAACAACAGACTATGTGGCTTTCTGTCTTTAAAGGTTCCCAAAGCAGATGTTCTGTGCCACATATTTCCAGTTACTAAAGAGGGTTAAAAATCTAGGTCTGGGTTGTGAGTCATGGAGTTCAAAGTAGATCCAGGACTGAAATTTCTGTAATACTAAGGAGCATTTTGGCTCAATCTCATCGGGCCTGAAATTCCATTACCTTAGTCTCATGTGCAAATAATCACTGCAATAGCTTCACTGCTAACACAGATATTACTTGAATAAAATGGTTCATTTGTTTTAAAGACCTAAATCAACACTCAATCCATATATTTCAAAAACAAAAAAATTTAAAGGAAATATTACATGGTATTGAAATCTGGTTTGGAGAGGTCTCTGCTCAGGTGGTTTTTGAAGTCACCAGAACTCTTTGGCTGAGTTATCCCTGTTAAAGTCATGCAGGCACCTCTCCCTCTTCTCTCCCCCCTTACAGCTCTGCCTGCTGCAGCAGGTGACAGAGCCAGCCCGTGCACCCAAACGCCGACAGCGAGGCTGGGAGGGCGAAATAACCACAGAAATATAAATGGTGCTTTAAATCCCCCAATCCCTAAATCATATGTTTCCGCTGTGTGAATATACACAACGATCATCTTCATGGCATGTGTGGGGGTTAGTGTGAAATCGGGAGTCTGGGAGCAGTTTTAATGAAGGTTCATCCGAGGTAAAGCAGTAAGCTAAAGGCCACATGTTGCTTTTATTGCAATTTTCCCCGTTGCTTGCCATCCAGAGCAGCGTTCCCCATTGTGCCTGCACACACGAGGGGCTGGGCGGGCACACACCGGGCAGGAGAGGCTTCCCTGCCTCTCGGGCTCTTTAATATTCTGTCTGTGCTGGCATGCTCTTGTCTTGCTTCACAAAACCTGTTGAAAGCCAGTCAATTCATTAATCTTTTGCCAAGAGGTGTTAAATGCCAAGCGGGGAAAGACGATAATGACTTGACAGGTCATAAGAAAGGGCCTGATCCTGCAAGGTGCTGGCAGTGGGAGGCAGCAGGAAGAGGAGGGGGCTTGGCAGGCTGAGGGATGGATCCCTTGCACGTTTGCTGCTCCCTCTGTCCCTGTTTGTGCACAGTTGCCAAAGAAGCCAGGAAGGTGCCAGGATACCGATGAAGCCACGACCATGGTGCTGTCCTGTGAGGAGGTCTCTGCAGCCTGACTGCTCTGACATGTCCCCCCAAGAGTCTGCACTGGGAGGGACCAGCGACCACGCTTTAAACACGCAGGGAACATCTCTGTGCTGCCAGCACCAAGCTGGCTCTTCTCTGCTCCGGTGGCTCACTGACAGAGTCCTGGCAGGGGAAACTGCAAAGCACCTGCAGTGAGTAACCCCCTGCACTGCCTGGTCCAGCTTTAACCTGCCTGACCCAGGGCTGCGGGCAGGGGCAGGGCAGAGCAGCTCTTCCCCTGTACCCTGGCACCCCTCTGGCATGTCTGCTCCACGTCCAAGAGCCGATGGGCGCACTGGGAAGGGAGCAGGATGCAACACTACCAGTCTCATGCAACCAGGCAGCCTGAATCAGGCTGCAAAAAGGCAACGAGTTTCACTGAAATCACGTACATTTAGACAGTGATCATAGCTGACAAAGCTCTTTGATTTGAATTTTTGCTGCTGAGATTTTAGAGCTCAGATTTGTGCACCTTTTTCAGTGTCGTGCTGGAGGTTATTAATGTTTAAAGAAAGAAGGAGAAAAAGAGTTCTTCACAGGGTTTCAGGGAGCTGGAGCTTTAGTAATGAAACTGCAATTATCACTGGACTTGCATTAAGCTAATCTGAGTGGGTATTGCTGAGGTCAACCACAGTTTCCAAAAGGTCCCACAGGTTCCAGGGCAGTTAGTGAAGCTGAAGTGTTGCACTGAAAATCAAGCTCAATTGGCCTCCTTGGTGTGCAGGGGAACTGGATCAATACTGAATTAGAGGTGGATAAACTGCATTTAACTATATTTAACAATACCACTGATAGCACTTAAACTTATTAGGTGTCAATTATCCCTCAGCTTCACAGCAGCTCACCTCTCATATCTGCAGCATTTGACTGCTCCAGCCAGAGTCTGCAGCAGAGCTGACAGGGTTCTGTCCCTCAGCTGACGAAATCAGAGTCTAGTTTTGCAGAAACTTTTTTCCTGAGTCATTCATCAGTCTTCAATCCCTTAAAATGAAGTCAAGGCAGTGTGTACCATTCTTTCTGATTTTAAATGCCCTTCTCAACTCAGTGATTAGACATCCTCTCTGAAGGCAGAAGAAAAAGCTTTATAGCAAAAGTGGCTTGGTGGTTCTGTTACCTTAGTGCTGACAGGTTTTGTGAGGAAAATGCAGTTTTCTGCAATAGTGTCCATGAACAGAGATCCTTCACACTTCTGCAAGATGATTCCCTTGAACATACGAGATGTACAAGGCATCACATGGCCCATATTTCTCATTAAGATTGCCAGTGTCTTCACTGCAAACAAGACTGGTCTCTGGTTTTTTGCATATGGCTCTACACTGATGGAATATTTTTAACTGGATGCCCTTTCTCCCCACTGAAGGCTGGCCAGTTTGACTACCAAACCCCTCTGCTCTGTGCTTTCCTCAGGCAGACTGAACGTTTCCAGCTCATCACTGCTCATGGCTTTCCATGAAGCAGATCAGTTCTGACAGGAGAGAGGACAACCCCAGTTTCAAAAAGTGCCTGGATACCGATGGAACCGTCCTCTGGGGCCTCCAGCACTTCCCAGTGTTGGCCTGTTGGGAGAGGAGCAGGTGATGGCACTGACGAAGCTCGTGGCACGTCCTGACTCTCCCAGCTCTCTGGAGCACATGAAAGGCAGGAGAGGGTTTCTGCAGCACCCTGTCCTCATTACCCCTGATCCACCTACACCCAAATGAAATATAACCAACAGTGGACAGCAGCAGCCACATCTGGGCTGTGGTAACCTGCCAGCAGTCCTGTGGCTGCCTCTGCAGTAGCTGCTCTGTGCAGGTGGAAGGTGGGATGATGGCCCAGCCCAGCCCAGCCTCCCCTCCCTGAACCAGCTGAGCTCCCCTTGATAGGTGGCTGACTGGGGGAGGACTGGAGTTGGAAAGTGCCTGTGACTTCTGGGGGTTTTGATCATCATTCCTTGGGAACATGATCCTTGCAAGTCTTTTCAAAGGCCACGGAAAAGCAAAAGGAGAGCAACTCGTACACCTCAGTGAAGGATGGGGACAAAATGGAAGGGCACCTTCTTCTGACCTTGCCTGCTCCCACTGGTAGCAGTCGACAGGTCCAGTGCTCAGACATCCAGAGCATGATTCTCCTCAAAAATAACTTGATTTAGAGAGACAGGAGACATGGACTGAAGGAAAGTCCAAATCATCCAGAGAGAGCCCATCTCCTTGATTTGTTCACAAAGAGCTTGTTCCTCTTCCAGAGGATGCTCTGCAAGGCCAGATCTCTTCCACTGGTTCCCCTTGTAGGAAAGGCTTTCCATCCTGATGTCAGTGCCCAGGGGCAGGAGGGAGGCTTTGCAGCAGAAGGCAGGCAGTGAAAGGCAGAACTAATCTCGGTTTTTTTGCTGTTCTTTCAATCTTGCCCCTGAACTGTCCCTGCTGTCCCCAGGGTGCAGCCAGCCATGGATGCACCTTCAGCCAAGGCTCTGGCAAAGGCAGTGATTCCCCTCTGCTCTCATCGAGCATGTTCTCACGGCCAAATCCATCAAGGCAAGGCAGCAGCAGGATTCCCCCGGCCAGGGCTGCGCTGAGGCGCTGCCGGTGCCTTTTTGCTCCGCATTATTGGGGAGCAGCTCCCTGGCTGGCGATTGCGGCACAGAGAGCGCGGTGTGGGGGACACGCTGGGCGGCTGCCAGGAGGGATGTACCAGCACCACCGGCACCGAGCAGCCTGGGTTTCCTGGATACACACTGTCTTGCAGCTCCCGAGCGTTTGGATCAGCCTCTCCCGGAGCGCTGCGAGCGCAGCCTCAGCCCGGCCTCTTTCTGGCAGACTTGTTTATCTGGGTGTTACATCGCTTGGGGCCAAGGCTGAGTTTCTGTTGTACTTGTGCCAGGGTACACAACCCTGGCAGCTTTCGGCACATGGGAGGAGTGTCATTTTATCCTGAGTCTTCCCTCGGGAACTGATAACTGTTTAACTGAACATCAGGGAGAGAGGATGGAGCCACTGGAGGGGTCCCAAAATGGAAGGGGCACACATGCACACACATACCCTGGGAGCAGAAAGAGAAGGCTGGACGTAGAGTATATGAATAATAAACGGAGGTGCTTTAATTGATTTTTTTTTTAATGATTTGGTGGTGGTGGTTGTGGTTAGCTCCAACCCAAGATTAATGAATCCCCTGTAGCTATTCTGGTTTGACTAGATCTGGCAAAGATTGTATTAGAGAGAAAGGGAGTGGGGGGATGAAGGAAGAAAAAGCACCACTTATCAGCATGCTTACAGAGATAGGAGCTAAAGGGTGTAACCTGATGAGACACCTTTCATTTCAGGTGATGCAAACCCTGCACAGTCCCTCTGCGTCTCTTAAAGAGAGGCCCTTTGGAGCCTCCCAAAAGTGCACTGAGGTATGGAAAGTGTCAGGAGCTAATTATCCAGCAGGCTGAAGGAGCCAAGGCACCCAAAGCAGCTCTGGAAGCTTTGCAGAGTGGGATGCAAAACCTGCAGGTTTCCCTCTCCCCACGAGGTGTGCCTGCACATCACAGTGCGGTGCAGACGCTCCTCAGCTGGGGCAGCCTCAGAGGGACGGAGCTCTCAGGACATTTTTGCGTGTTCCTCGACGCAGCAGAGACGCACCATCTGTGCAAGTGGCAGATCAGCTTTGACAGGATCATTTGCAAAACTTTATGTGGAAAATTATGGCCTGTTTCATAAAGAGCTCTCTGTACTGAAATCAGCCCCCCCTGCCTTGGCTGATTGGGACCCAGGCATTTTGCAGAGCATTTTTGTTGCATCGTGCAATTTTCAAGTATGACCAAAGCAGCAAGGCACAGGGGAGAAACAAGGACTAATATTTTTAATGCTCAGTGTTGGTGGTAGGAGGAAACACGGAAGAAATTCAAGGAAACCTACAGACTCCTCTGCACCCAGTTCACATCTGTTCACAATTCACTGCTACCTGCCAAACAATTAAAAACAACAACCTGTTTTATTAGCTGTCACATCCCATAAAATATTTCAGGGCCCTTCATCAGCAGCTGACACCCTGTCAATAATAGCTCTCTGGCTTAAAAAAAAAAATGTTCACAATGTTATTTCAGTGTCTGGCTCTCAGAGGTTTTATCTTCAGTGCCCATCACAGGAGTATTCAAGCACTAAATGCAAGGTTAACAACTTTACAATTAAGGATGTGAAAGATATATAGACACGGATTTCATCCCACCCTGCATTTGAGGAAACACAGGCCTTGGAGGCTGAATTGTTCCATGGCTGATCCTCCTCCAAGGAGAGGTGCACGGGCTGAACTCTGGTGGGCAAGTGTCTGGCCTTGAGTTCAGTGGGAGACGATCAGAGGAAAGTTCTGCTGAGAACTGGGAAAACTGGGGGATTGATGGAATGCTTTATCCTTAATTTTCATAGACTAAGAAAAGAGTAGATGGGGGAAAGGTGTTATGTCACTGTACCGAAGCCAGTGGTCAGAGACACAGATCCATAAACGTGTTTAGGTGCATAACACTAACCAAAATGAGTGGACACAGATGTATCTCTGTCTCTGTGGATCTCTGTCTGGTACAGCTAAAAGATAAATCCTGCATGACACCTGGCTCTGCACAGTCCTGTCTGTGGATTTAAACACTCTTTTAATGAAGGTTTTCTTGGGAAAAGTATGCCCAGGGTAGTCTGATGCTGCCCCAGGCCTTGCTTGTAGCACTGCTGGCATTGTGCTCGTGAACTCGCTGGGCTCTGCACTGCTCTTGGTTAGCACTGGCAGTCCCTGTCCTGCCCCCAGAGCTCTCTCCAGTAACGGGAAATGTTTAAGGTATCCAATCTGAAACAGATTGATCCCTTCAGCACGATCCTAAATCTGCCTAGGCTGCCAAATTCTGCTGTTCTACCTCCCACAGGAACAGGAGACTTCCCACTAAGTTTCCTCTCTAAAATGTGCTTTTCAGAGTTTCAAAAAACTGCGTTCGCCTACATTTGAGAATATGATGCCCAAGACTGAAATAAAAGTAGTCAATATTGAAATCAGCATTTTGAAAACATAAAGACTTACCAGTTCTGGTTTTCAGAACTGAAGATATGAGTGACCATGTTCTGAAAATCATTTTGGGCTTTTTCTTGTAAAAGACAGAGGTTTCACTTTTTTTTTTTTTTTTAAATGCAAAGCCAAATGCAATCTAAAAACAAATACATGGCATGTTCTGCATATTACACAGGCAGAGTGCCCAGCCCTGTCCCATGGAGAGACCAAGGAGAGGTGAAGGATCATGTCCAAGATCAAACACTCACTTGGCCCAATCTGTGACTGGAACCCAGGCCCTTTTATTCAGGACTGCTGGTCCATTCGTTCCATCCATCCTGACATGTTCTTTAATTTTCCACCAAGGCTTTATTTTTCCGGAGGTAACGTTACATTCAGAACTGTTGTTTCATTGTGCAGGTACTTCCTATCCGGCCAAAGATAATCTGTGAATAAATCAACTGTGATCACACAGAGCGAAATGAGGAGGAAATCAGATACCAAAATCCTGTCGAACACCTCCTGAGTGCCAAGAGCTGATGGCTGCACCTCTCATCTCACAGGAGCTGCAGTGAGTCCATGAGCCACGAACAGGGCCTGTGGCATCACACACATCTCAGGAGGAAAACGGGTTAATTTGCTTGAGGTGATCTCACTTTCACGTATCTGTTTTCAAATACATTTTCAGCGTTGCTACAGCATGGTTAGCTGGTGTGGGGGAAATCTGTGAGTCACATTCTGCCCAGTGCTGCCAGCACCGTCCCCGCTCTCATCAGGTACAGCAGCATGAGCAGAACCAAAGGCAGGTTTTAGACCCAAATGGCAGAATTAGGTTTGCATTAGTTTTGTTCTAGATGGCGATTTTTGTCCAGGTGTTAGATTACATCAATCCTGGCACTATCCCAACTGAAAAGTGATGTTTTGACCCTATTTTCTCCCCTTAGGGATCACAAGTTGCTCTCAGAGACTGGCAGTTTCTTTGTCACTTGTCATCACGGATCTGTGTTCTCTCAGAGAAGCTACTGGAGCTCAGACAGTAGTTTCCATGCCAGGGCCTGTTTGGCATAGCAGTGAGCAGCTTAATGCTCAGACTCCTGTAGCTTCCTCCTGTTCCAAACCTCCCTAAATACCTGCAGATACAGCCTGTGTATGTGTGCCTAATCAGCCTCAGGGTGGAAAAGCACACGGCACACAACAATTTAATAGCAGGATGGAGGTGGAATGACACTGTTTTCCCCTCTGAAGCAAGAGCACCTGATTTAATAGGAGAACAATTTTCTGCTGGTCCTGCAGTTGCAGTTACTCACAGGCCTGAAAAGAGCTGCTGTAACAAGCTGTGGGGAGAAAAAACAGATGTAAACAAAAGAAATTCCTGGTGCTGGGGTGGTTCTTTGGGAAAGAAAAAAAAAATAAAAAAAAGAAAAGTAAAAAAAAGGAAAAAATAATATAAAAGAAAAAAATTAAGAATTAAAAGAAAAAAAAGAGAAATGGCTTTGGCTGTAGGTATTTGCAAAATCTCACGTCAAACTATCAGAGAGTCCTTGCTGAAACTTCACAGATCCTAGAGCAGCACATGTGGCATTGGCCCTCTAGTCCTACAGGCAGTTTCCAAAGGGCCTCAAGGAAGTTTCAAGGGGATGGGAGAGTTTTTCCCTTGTCAATCCCAGCGTGTCTGGGGTATTTTCTGTCGCGGGGTGCTCAGCCTCAGCATTTCTACTCCAAAAACACTCAGCAGTGGGAATAGCGCGGGTGAACCTTGGGCAAGTCTTTGAAACTCTAGGCCCTCGGTGATCTTAGCAGGTGAGCTGAGATGAATGGAGCTGCTCCGGGAGGCGCGGGGCGCTCCCTCCACGCTGGGCTGCGTGCTCTTTGATATAATGGTATAACGTCCCCCCTCAAACCTCAGGGAGCCCCCTCTCCTAATATTATTCTTTCTTCATTCTCAATTCAAACCAAAAGTGAAAACAGAAAGAAAATAACTCTCTTTTCTCTCCTCGCTCGCCTTTCCCCCCCCTCTCCCCTCCTGCTGCTGCGCCAGCAAGGCAGGGGAGGGGAAAGGGGCGAGAGCCACTTAGATCAGTTCCAGGCACAGGAGAAGCAAGACAGGAATTATTTTTCTTGTTAGCCTTTTTGTAAGAAGACAGACAACCCTTTCAGCCCAAATACAATATTGTAATTGCTCATATTCAACTGACAGAGGTTCCCAGATGAGCTCCACTGAGGCGTCATTTGCTAATCTGTCATGTTCTATAGCAGCCGGCACAGAGCGCTGTAAAAGTGTCTTCTTCTCTTTAAGTTATTTATATAGTTGGCTGAAAGCGCTTTGCTTGTACAAACTAGAAACTATTAGATTAGACCAGCGGAGACAGCCAGAGGCAATCTTTTTAACAAAGTGAGTGGGATTCAAAGTAGGGTTGGAAAGCAAATATTATTTCACTGGAAGTCTATTAGAGGTAGTTCCCTGGATAACAAATAAGTGCTTTGTTAGCTTAGCTTGAAGAAATGCACCGGTCAGGTTGGCAGCAGCTGGGACTAATGGTAAACTGTGTGATAGCAGATGATAATTCTGTGATCAGTGCAACACATAAGCCAATTTTGTTCCCCGTTCCCTCATAGCCTGCCACATCCCTGGGTTTACTTGTTTAAAGTGCATGTCAGAACTTAGCAGCTGGGGATAACTCCATTTGTTTTCGAACTCCTCACCGTAACACATGCACACACAGAAAAAGAAAAAGTACATAAATTCAGCCTATCAGAAAGCAAATATTGTTCTCACCACGGAAGGCTAAAAGGTTGTGTCTGTTGGAGTGCTTTAATAAAAGTTGAATCTGGGCTCAAACCAAGCTTTAGACACAGAGCTCATCATGACAAACAGAAACTCAGAGTCTCTAAGAATTAGAGATTAGAGATTAGAGATTGAAGCATACTCATAAAAATATGCAAAACAAGTCATAATCACTATTAGCTGCTAATTCTGGCAAATATCACTTTCATTCAGCCCCAGAGACGGCTGCTTTCAGTGATGGATAATGTGATTTTGCTTTGGTAGAGGACAAAATGTCCCTGTGCTGTAAATCCATACGAGAGTGATTCCTAAAAGCAGAAACATGTCTGTATAACACCTTGGGATCTATTTCTTTCTATGAGAGGTGCTCCATGCATGTAAGAGGTTGTTTTTATTCATTATTAATAACTACTTGCCTCCTTGGAAATTCCCTGTTTGTAGCTTCCAGTCTGAGGGATTCAAAATCAGAAATTACACAGTTTCCTCTATAGAAGTTGGATAAAAGTCAGTCAAACCAGGGGATGGTTAAAATCCTAAAGGGCAGATGATGAACTTTTGCAAAGCAAAAGCTTGGTTGTTTCTGACTGTGGTCTGGAGGGTTGGAGACATCTGAAGGCTTCCCAAAAGGCCATTACTCAACCCTTTCCTTGTATTCACATGCAGGACTGGCTCCAGGTTGGAAGCAACAGGAATGCTGGGCTACCCAAAGGAGTAGCAGAGAAACCATGCCCCCATGTCCTGCTCAGCTGCACCCAGAACTGGATTTCCCCTTGGGAAATGCGGGACACAGCCCATTCCAGGGGATGGCAGGGGTTTGTCTGCTCCATGCTCCAGTCGCTGCTGGAGCAGTTGGTCCTGGCAGTGGGCACTGCACTCTGCCTCTTCTCTAAAGGGGACACAAGTGCCACCCCGGGCTAGGCACGGCCTTCACCTAACAACTTCATTTGCAAAGTACGACCACCATTGATATATGTGTCACAGGGGCAGATTCATCCCCAGGGTGAAGGTAAACCCCTCCCTGCACCCTCTCCACGTCCATCTGGCCTCCTGCATGCCAGTGGGCTGCAACATCCATCCTTGTTTGCTCCACAGCTTCTCTTTGTCTCCCTGTGGGCTCCCTGTGTCCAAAACCTGGGACTGACAACAGAAATCTGTGCTGGAAATGTGTAAGTTGCCAACTCTGCAGCAAGGAAACAGGTAACGTGGATGCACTGAAGCTGAAGCTTCAAGTTCATGCGGGCAAACTGTTGAACAGATAAATCTCCATTTAGCTTGTCTTAAAAAGCCAGGTGAAAAATATGCTTTTACTAACACCCTCCAATGTCTCACTAAGACTATTTACTCACCTCCAAAACTCCTGCCAGTCGATAATTAGCTGGACCCTGTCCCAAGACAGCCACCACTTACTCAGAGGAGAAAGTGCAGAACTTGCCCAGGCTGCTCCCCCTCCACCACTGGTACATGTTTTGTGTTTTTTTAATCATTTTACTTTCCTAGTTCTGCTTTAAAACCTCTGGGAAGTTTGCCCTTTTGCCCTCCTCTCTCCCTGTACTCCAGAGTTGGAGGAGAAAAAAAAATAAGACAGCAGCTCTTGAAGAGGACACTTGAACACTTGATTTTGTGTTCTGGGGAAAGGGAGAGAAGGAGAAAGAGTCAGAGGCTTTGTTGAGTCAAAACGCATTTGGAAGTCCAAGAGTTACCTACGAGTTCTGCAGGTAAAAACCACCATCCATTCATTACTTCTAAGCGAGTTAAAAAGCCAGGGATTCCCAGGGACACACCTGGGTTTTACCTTGCCAAGGCAGTGGGAAGAAACAAGGTCCCCTCCCAAGCCCGACTCACTCCTACACAGCGGCAAAGCCCCAATTGCTGTGCCTGCCAAGGATCCCAAGTGTGCATCCCTTCCCTTCCCTTCTCTTGCCTTCCCTTCCCCACTCACCTCCAACAGCTGCTCCCTGCTAATGACGCCTTGGCCGCTCTGGTGCTGGAAGCAGCAGCCAAACTGCACTTGCCTTTGATCAGCCCTCTGCACTCTCCCCTCGGGGCCATATTTTCCTAAGGGAGAAGGGGGCGAGGGTGCAGCCATGCCACCAACTCCCTCCGGAACAAGTCAGGCAAGTCTTTCATCTGCAGGGAGGTTTCGCTCCGCTCAGGAGGATTAAGGCTTCTCCAGTTTGACAAGCAGCCCCTGCCTGCTGATGAGAAGGTGTTTCAGTCGCTCAGCGCACGTGGCTCCGTGCACTGTGAGGAGCTGCTGAAGTGTATCCGTGCTCAAAGGATCCAGTGGGTGCTGGCAAACCCCTAGCAGATGGAAGTGCCTTGGGAGAGCGGTGGGACACACGAATGGAAGTCCCCTCTTTTTTTTTCTCCTCTATTCTTTGAGGGTTTTTTTCATTCTTCACAAAGTGTCAAATTCCACCTTTTTCTTCCATAAGAAGGTGACAATGACAGCAAATTTCTTAACAGGCAATGAAAGATCAGGGGCCAGAGAAAGGAATCTGTTCTTAGACCTGTCTGCAGTGACAAGGAGTCACCATGTGTGACTGAGTTTTTGCAATCCCTTTTGCTCCCAGTTTGGCTCCTTTACAGGTTATCAGTGGATCTGCTCTGCAGGAAAAGCTCCAGACAATGCAGGTGATCCGCAGGGACATGGAAAGAACAAAATGCCCAGGGGACAAACATGTGCCCTAGAAAGCTAAATCCCTGCTGGGCCACTCCTCAGCTGTATTTCCACAGCAGTAAACGGAGTCAGATTTAGACTGGTGGGATTTACTCCTTTACTTACTTTTTTTCAGTGCGGGGCGCACCAAAGGTTTCCTGTTTCTGACTGTGCACCAAGGGAACAACCCCAGACTCGCTGAACACAGGCTGTGATCCTGTGTGACACTGCAGATACACCTGGCTGCAGGTGTGTGCTGAGGGCAGCACTTCCACACTCCTGCCCACAGGTCCAGAGAGGGACACGCTGAACACTGTCAGAGCTGTCACAGAGCAAACAGGACACAAAAGCACCTCCCCAGCTCTCAGCACAGCAGAGCCTGGTGGAGACAGTGGCTCTTGCCTCTGTGCTTCCAACAGGAGACCAGCTTAAGCACCTTGCTGACGTGTGGACTTACACAGGTGGTGGATTCCTGGATTTTGTTTTTTTCCTCTTTGCTGGTTGCCTTTCCCACTCTTTTCAGTGCAGCTCGTGATTTTAGAAGCTGGACATTTCTGTAGGGGCAAGGTGGGGTAAATAATTTCCTATAACTGACAGAGCTTAACAGCGGAGTGAGAATTCAAAGGCATTTGTGCAGGCTGGCAAAAATTTTGGTGTGTCGAATGTTTTCATTATTATTTTCATTAGTTAGCTTAGTTTTGTTTCTTTATCAGCAGCTCTTTCCCTTCCTAGAGCTGGCTTGCTCCCTTCAGATCGGTCACAGGCAGGCTGTAATGGTCTTAATGCAGCTCTGATCTATACAAGCCAGCAGTGACCGGTGATATATTGCAATCTTTATTGCCCTGTTGCTCCCATTGTCTCAAGTGCTTCTCCAGATCGATGGTGAAATTCCTCTGCCTGAGTGGCCGTGAGCTGGGAGGGCACTCACTCACCAGACGTGGCGGGAGCTGAACTGTCCCAGGTCAGCCTCAGGGATGCTCAGCCTGCAAATACATCACACAGACCCAGCCTGCAAAACTCTCAGCAAGAGAAGAGTGGAATGAACTCCTGCTAATGTCACACCCCCACGCTCACTGATAACACAAGGAATTAGTTCTTCCAAGCAGATCTGGATCCACTCCTCACCAGCAGGTTGTCACAGCTGTAATCTGATAAAATTACGGAACAAAAATAATTCGGATGTAGAGTCAGAGCCAGGTGTGTTTGGGAGAATGAAGATTTCAGTGAGAAGTAAAGGACAATTTTCCATAGAGAAATTTTCAACAGTCAAAACGAAAAGTCTGTAATTCCTAACAACTACAGCCGTAGCCATCCAATAGTGGATGTATTGAGTATCTAGGAAGTTTTAGCATGGCCTGTGTGTTGCTCATGCTTTAAAAATGTATTTTTGGTCTGGAAACAAATGTGGCTTGGATTTCCAGCACAGAAAACACCATCCCAGAATCCAGGGAAGACAGCAGCTGCTGAGCAAAGAGGTGCCAAAAGAGGTCTGGACAATCTAAGACAGAAAAGGAGGAAATAAGTAATTAATAATGTTAGATTTTTCCTTTCAAAGGAAGAAACTAAGGGCACAAACACAGAACTAAAGGAAGGAATAGCACTGCTCAGCAGACATGTGAGGATATCAGACCTGTCAGGATTGGTCCCATGCAAGGCCCAGGACAGAGAGCCTTAAAAATGATGGTAATAAAGTAATCTTGCCTTTATGTTGTTCCCTTCTTTAAAGCTGTGGGGTGTGTGCACCATGGAGTACCAGGAGGAACAGGCCTGAGAGGTTATTAGAGAGATGCAGAAGAGACTGATGGACTGGAAAAAAGTCTCCTATAGGAACCAATCAAAGTGCCAGCACATACGAGAGACCACAGTGGATTGAATGACGTTGTGTGTGTTGGGAGAGCTTCAATTACTTAATTAAGGAAACGATGATACCGAGAGCGGTTTGAAGAGAAAAGCTCTCTCATTTGGATTCATTTCACTTTATATCTTTTTGGTGAAAGATGGAAATAAAAACGGAAGCAGACATGAAATTTAATAATGTTATTGCTAGGAACTCAAATGGAAAAAATACTGGGAATGAATTAAAACTGAAGCTTAAAATGCTAAAAAAAAAGGAAAGAGAAAAATGATCAGGCAGAATGTAAATAATTCATTTATTTCCAGCAGTGGAAGAGTATTAAAAAACAAGGTACAGTGATTATAGAAGGCGACTGGGAGTTGGGACTCCTGAATTTTATTTCTTTTCCTTAACATATGTCATTCCTTAAGTCAGTCTTTCCATGCTCCAGTGTACCCAATACTTCCTCAATGACAGTGATGTAGTTGGACTTAATTTGCTGGTGCCCTGTAGGTGTAAATTGTTATGAATTGGCAGAAATCACTTGAGATCTAAGGATGAAGTTATCTTTCCATTAGGAGCTTGGCTACCAAAACAAACTCTCCATTGAACTCCCCCAAAGAAAATGCAGCTTTCACTGAAATTTTCCAATTCATATCTCACTCCAGGTGGAATTTTCCCTTGTGAAGTGATATTTCTAATTGAATATCTCCTTCCAACTCCCTGGTGTGAGCGTAGCTTCTGGGGAAGCCGTGTGAATTGCCTCTCTCCTGCTCATAAAGTTGAATCAAAGCTTTGGTTAAGTCAATTATTGTTATCCCTTCCCTCGCAGGCCCAAATATCATCTCACAGCCGAGGACTGCAGGCAATCATCGTCTACCCAGCCCTTCCAAACAGACCTGCTGTTCATTCCTGACACTTGGACAAGGAGGATCAGGGCTCTGCTGCTCTGCTGGGCAACTCTGGCACCTGCCAGCAGATGCTGAGAGAGGTCAACACACCATCCCTGCAGATGTAGGAAGTGCCTCACCTTGGAGAAGCAAGTGTTACACCCAGGTGAGCCTGGATGCTGCATATCCCTAAAACACTGCACTTGCCATTGCTCTCGGAATTGCTGTCCCACATGCATTTCTGGAAGGTGCTCATTTCCCCTCTGGCAGGTGTAATTTTGAAGAGTGGCACCCTTTGCAAGCAGGGAAATTTATGCTCATAAAACCTGTAAAAGCACACTCAGCTCCATGTTGAAGTCAGTCCAGCTAGATATGCAAGTAAAATACTACAAAGCAGAGTCTTCCAGATTGTTTATATCCACTGTGGACTGTCATGGTACTGCTGTTGCTCCTGCACATCAGAGAAACCATCTGGGAATTTGGTTGTCCACGATGGTGTGGATAATGGGTTACCAAAAACGACAGCGCACTCAGACACACAGAAGTGGTTTGTGGCTCCTCTGTTTTGTCAAGCTCAGTTGCTGCATCTGGATTTGAATTGCTAAAATCAGCACAAATGTTATTGTTGAAAGCCACAGACCATGGTTTATGTCACTGATAGAAAAACCTCAGAAACTTTGGAGGCTTCCAGTCAGCACCCAAAAGCCTGGATTTTACTCCAGCTTTAGCCAAACAACTGAAATACTGATATTTCCAAAAGTTCAAGTAGTAAACTCTGGAGCACAAGTTGTTTCACAAGAATTTCTAAAATTTATGGTTTCAGTCTGAGGACACAAATGTTGCAAGAGCACCCCCCTGCTTGCTATCTCTTTGTTACCTCCATTAATTACTTTCATGAATATTATCTTGTCATCTGAGAATTCCCTGATGCTAATGAGGCTACACTGTGGCAGGTTCCATCCAATCCTACAAGAAGAGCTTCCAAACTAGATGAATAAAACATCTTCAAAAGCAGGAAATGAAGTAACATCTCTCCAATCCCATGGGGAGATGACAGGACTTGCCTCAGATGATGACTGAGATTCGTGACAGAGCCGGGGACTGCAGCAGATCTTCTGAGGTGCCAGCACATCATTGATAAAACTCCTCATTTTCTCTTTCTGCTGATGAGGAGGCAGCAGTATGGATGCTGACAGTCAGTTACCAGCAGAAAGAATTGGTTGAGAGGTCTTAAAACTCTAAAACAAGTCTCATTTTACTTTTGAACAACAGATAAGGTAATTTCCAAAATTGGTGTGAATGGGGTTGACTCTCCCTGATTCAGAACAGCAAACATCAGCAAAGCACCAGCAATTAACCAATTTGTTAACAACTGCTCTGCTGGGAAAGAGTCCGGGGCAACTGTGCAGGCAAGGAAAGAAGGTGGTTCACTGCAAATTTTCCTGAACATTTCAGAGCAGAGTCTGATAAATGGTTTCTGAAGGATTTTTGTGAAATACCTGGGACTCCAAGGAGAGAAAACATTTCTCAGCCCAGATGCTGTGAGCCAGAGTATCCTACCTGCAACACCAGATGTTGAAACAGAAAGATAAAGGGGAGTTGTGGTTCTAATAGAGAAATGTAAAATCCAGCCTCACTGGGGTGGTCTTTGAAAGTATTATTTTTAAAATATTAAGCTGGGAATAAGGTACTTCAATTTCTGACTGTGTGAGAAGGGAAGGAGAGTCTCAGAGATCCATTTTGAAACACTAAGCACGGGAACTACAAGGTCTGTGCCTGCAGATCATTATGAAAATCAGCACTGAGGTCTTTAACTCCTGTGTACAGAACCAGGTAGGCTGAGCGCTCGGCTGAGCACCCTCCTGCAAACACATCCTAAACGTCTGAGTGTGAATAACTGGGTGAGTTTTGGTAAATTTGAAACCAGCAAATACACTTCTTTTTTTTTTTTTTTTTTAATTTTAGTGGTTTGAAATATTCACCCTTTCAGTCTTTATAGAAACAGACTTCAGTGCTGGCCCATACAATTTATTTTATGCCCTCCTCTAAGCAGACCCTTTCTTTTCAGTGAGTCTACTCCCAGACTGACAAAACTTTGCAGTAGCAGAAATTTGAATCTGTGGGTTTAAACCACTCTTGTTCCTTATATTTCCATAAGAAACTTTTACTTTGGCACAAGAGCTCATTTTTCCTAGCTTAAATAAGTCAAATTAATTAAAAAAAATAACTGTCTTGTTTCTTTACTCTCCTTTTCCACAGCCCCAACTACCCAGAAGAAGTCTCAGGGCCTTGCATTTGATTTTCCACTTGGCAGTTAGAAATTAAATTTGCTAATCTGGATTTAGAAAAATTTGGGCACAGTTTGCTCTACTTCAGTGATAATTATTAAAAAAAACTGCCTGATGGCTACATGTGTGTGTACATAAATATATGACTGTAATTATAAAGAATTATTCCTGTTTCTTTGTATTTGCTATATACTTTTACTTCAGGAAAGTGTTTATGGCCCATTAAAATGGAGCAATTCCAAAATTTCCCCAGCACGATGAGCGGTCCCATAAATATGTGTACGCCGTTGCCAATTACTCCGTGAATAACAATCTCCTGCCTGCCATATGCCTTCATTAAAAGGTGAGCTTGGGAATATTCTCCGTTTCTGCTTTCTCTGCGTTTCCTGAGCAGACTCCAGCCCCGTGGTATCAGCAGCAGCGAGCAGTGGGGAGCTGCAGTTTCAATAACAAATTGTGACGAGTTGCTACTGGCTGTAAAGCAGCGCCCGGTGAAGCACGGGGCCCTCGAGGCTGAGGGAGAGTACACAGGGATTCCATTTAATAGAGGCTGCTGGGGTGAAATGCATCAAAGCCTAGGCAGACCCTTTGCTGTGGGAGATACTGCCCTCAGCTGAAACCAGGGGTGGGACTCTCTCCTTTGCCCAAATCTATCCATTTACAGCACAGCGTCATCATTAAGAGCTGAGAGTGGGAGGATGGGGAAGGAGGCGGAAAAATCAGCTACGCTTTTCAAGAGGATTATTTCTCAGAGTTGAACTTGCTACAGAGTCACAGGATGGTTTGGGTTGGAAGGGACCTTAAAGTTCATCCAGTGCCACCCCCTGCCATGGGCAGGGACACCTTCCACCAGCCCAGGTTGCTCCAAGCCCCGTCCAACCATGGACACTCCCAGGGATCCAGGGGCAGCCACAGCTTCTCTGGGTAACTTGTGCCAGGGCCTGCCCACCCTCACAAGGAAGAATTCCTTCCTAACATCTAATCCAAACCTACTCTCTTTGAGTTTGAAGCCATTTCCCCTGTGTGTTATCACCACAGCTCCTGATGAAGGCACAGCCTTCATCCAATGACAGCAACGCTCTCAAAGGCTCGAAAAGCGGTGTTACAGCCTTTAGTGATAATCACACACAGTTATTATGTCAATGCAAATTATCATCATTTATTATTTATGCAAGAAGAGATTTTCCAAAGTGCCAAGGACAGCCAAGCACTCAACTCCCTCCAGAAGTCAGTGTGGAAGAGGGCTCTGTCTGCACCTCCAGTGACCACAAACTCCTTGATGCATCTGGTGGGCTTGCTGTGTTTATTGAATTATCTGTAGGATTTATTTCTGAGGGATTTACTGCGATTTTCACAATCTGGGTTCCAGACAAACAAATTCTCTATTCAGTTCAACCAGGCACTCCAAGATATTTTGTTTGCAATAGCTCCCCTCTGTTGCATTAGTAATGTCCACTCGTGTTAGCACTGGTTTCCCTTGTGTTGCGTTACAGACAGAGCTCTAGGCAGGGGCAATTGCTTCAATATCTCAGGTTAGGTCTGATATTAAGAACAAAACTCTTCCCCCCGAGGGTGGTTGGCACTGACCAGGCTCCCCAGGGCAGTGGGCACAGCTCCAAGGCTGCCAGAGCTCCAGGAGGGGTTGGATGACCCTCAGGCACAGGGGGTGACTTGTGGCCATGACACTGGTCATGTCTTCCAGAGCTTATTGCCAGGCAAAGACTCCTGTGACACCCTGTGTCTTTTGTCTTCTTGGATGTTTTACCAGGCTGCTGAGTGTGAGAGGAGCACCAGGCCCACTGCTGTGCCACGTGTGACGGGCACTCAGGTGCTCACAGAGAGACTCCTCCTTCGTTGCAAGGCAGAGACATCCCAAACGGGTCCTGATAGGACGTCACAGCTACAAACCTGTGATAGGTGTGCAGCAGTGAAAAGGGGTTGAGAAATGTTTCAGGAGGTATCAGAGCCATTAGAATTGACTTCTTATCTCTCCTGACTAGTTTGAGTGCCTCAGGTGGTACAGCTGCTAATGATCAGTGTTATTTACTGCATGATACTGCCTGAAATACAGTTGTGAATCAGTGCTTGACAGAATAACCCAGAGCAGAAACATGGCAGCTGTCCAAGGGTGTCCAAAGCCACGAGCAGCATGAGAGTCCAACACTGTATGCTGAGCTCTTCTGAAAACTTGGCCATTAAAAAAAGGAGCCTTTTTTAAACCAGGCCCTATTACCAGGTATGCACTAACCAGAGGGGAAAATGGTAGCAAAGATATGTTATAAATTACTGGGTTTTTTTTCTGAAAAGGTTCTTAGGGTATTCACCAATTTGATGACTCATAAATTGTCAAGGCTAGAAATGTATTAAAATGTTTACAAGGAGTGATTTACCATCTCTCTAATGGAAGAAAACATTTAGGACGTGAGACTTTTCAAATCCAGCTTAGATCTGGCACAGAAGTGAATGTTATCCACCTGACATCAAGACAGAAGACTTCAGTGCAGCCATCTTGGAAGAAAGAAATTCTGGTTTTAGAAAAGTAATTTTAAAGGAAACACTATAATATCCCAGACCAGAAAATCATAGCTGGAAAAACACCTTTTCTGAAAAATACAATTTTCCCCCAAGATAGGTACTTAAGAACTAGATCCTACACAGTTACCTCTTTTTAATTCTTTTCACTCATGTATTCTGCAGATGTTTATTTTTTGAGTGCATGCTAGAGAAGACGTTTCATTTGCTATAAATTATCCCTCAAATATTTGGCTTTACATTCCCACACATGGCCTCAATTAATATTGACAGATAGAGCAAACTCCTTCCTTGAGTTCCCTGCTGGAAGCTCAGAGGTAGTGGACTCTCACGTGGGTCTCAGCACCCAAATAACATATTGCACAGAGGGGTTGGAGGCAAAGGTTGCAATCTGTCCCTCACCTCTTTGTTTCTGTCTCTTGCTGTTCAGAAGCTGCTCCTTCTTTGTGCTGGGTGTATATCATTTGCTGGAGTCCCCAAATTAATTCTATCATTGCACTTTCATCCAATTACTGAATCATTTTAATAAGACAGAGTAAATAATTAAAAAATAAATGCCTATCCCAAAATGCAGTTTATGAACAAAATATTCCTCTAACTCTGAAACTAATCAGAAGGAAATCAATAGAATTATTAATATTAAAACCAAGGTTAGTGAAATCAAAATAAAAATCTCCACCGACTTCTAGGGAGTCAAATTTTAGCCCCCAGAATATTGTACATCAACCTAACCAAGCCATGTAGTGTCAGCTATGCAACAGCTCTCCAGATCCTGATGTGTGATGAACACTAAGACACGAAGAATTCTGACAAAGTGATACTGAGATGTTTTAATATGTCAGCTTGATATCACTGACCTTGTGAAGAAGACACAAGGATAGCAGCGGGGCTGTGCGAGGTGCTAAAGAGGCTCTGCTTTGCGTGGTTCTATTTGCTGATGTCAGAGAGCCTTCAGTGTGTTACAGCATTAATATTGTCTCATGTCAGGCAATGCAAATACAGAAAATTACAAGTAGTGTGAGCATGTACTGAAGATGAGCTCTGTGACATCCATTATGCAGGAGCAAAATCATCTTACCTCATGAGAGATGGCAGCTTTGAAGGCTAAATCTAATGACTCTGATTCTGATCTCGTACCAGGTTAAACCAAAAGGTGATGGCAATGCACAGCTGCTCAGCAAAAGGAGGGTCTGGTTTACTGCTGCATCCAGCCACGCTTCTGCACAAGCTGTCAGCTACCAAAGGGCTGCTCGTTAGTGTCTCATTTTTTACAGTCATCATCGTTGTTATTAGAAAACCTCCAGCATTTACCAAGTTGAGCTACAAATTAAAAATAAGCCAGCGGTACCTTTAAATGTGCCGTGAGCTCTGTTTCTGGCCCGGGTGCCTGAGCAGAGGCTCACAGCTCAATCCAGACAGTTAGCAGGGTGCTGACAGCAACATGTTGGTACAAGACTGCACTTCTCTCTTTGGTTTTGTTTTAATTAAAGCAGCATTTATTTTTTAAAGCAGGTCATAAAGCTAACCTACTCTGACAACACCGAATTACATTATAAAATCATTCCTTATAATAATTATAAATCTCTGCTCAAGCAAATTGAAATGAAATTAAAGCACCGGCATACGTTGCCTTTCTTCCTGATAGGAGGAGGAACTCATCGGATCAAAATTACCTCCGACTGCTCCGAGTCTGCAGCGAGGATGGATCCAGGAACGAGTCTCAGTCTTCAGCTTTCCCCTGGTCTCACCCAGTCTCAGTCAGAGCTTTAGCTCCTGAGGATGCCCTCAGAGCACCTCACATGTCACTTGGCTGTACCCACACCACAATGCCACAACTACAGCAGGTCTCAGTGGCACTTTTTTCACCAGCTAAGGATGACATACTCCAGATAAATCTTGTCCTTCCATATTTCCACTGGAAATGAGAAATACTGGTGTCATAATTTAATTTTAAGTGAGGCAGTTTAAAGCAGAAGGGAAAAAATTATATGTATATATAAATATATATAAATTTAATTATATAATATTATTATACAGCCAGAAGTAGTGAATGCAGCAGGCTGATTGCAGAAGGTTTGTAGTCTGGGATGACATTACTTATATGACACATATGGAAACTATGGGGTGGAATTTCCCTGAAAACAGTTCTTCCCACAAGATTTCTGGCACTTTGGATTCTCTATGCAGCTACAAATCCTGTGAGGACAATCTGTCTCCTTGTACTTGAGTTCTCCTTGGTTGAGTTGGAAACCAGGGGCCAGATCCTTAATTTATGTAAACAGGAAGAATTCTGTTGAAAGGAATAGAGAGGAATCAAGGGAAACTCTCAGTCCAAAACCATAATAGAGAAAGGTTTCTAAATCCTTCAGGACCTCAAAAAGTACGGACAAAATTCCTTCACAAAAGTGAGTGGGATGAGAAGAAGAGGTGTTTTTTCTTTCCCTCCGCTGATGGCCTGCCCAGAACAACAGACATTTTTCTGCTAAGAAATTTCCAGGCAGGGGAACCCCCCAGCCCACTGCAGTGAGGTGCTCTGTGTTTTGGCTCTTCAGCTCTCAGCATCCCTCGGAAATGGGAACCTGAATTAGCTGCCAGTTTCAGAATGCCCCGAGTCAAGAATGTCAGCATGAGAAGGAACACAGTGTCCTACACCGTGCATGTATGTGAGACACATTACAGGGGATGGCAAGGCATGAAAAGCCTGGAGATTGTGTTGAGGTGGCCAGACAGGGTGCTGATTACAGAAGTGGACTAAGCATGACAAGGGCAAAGTATTTTATACAATGGAGTTTCACCTTGAGTACTTTAAGTGAAATAATCACTGTAGACCATTTGGGAGTTCAGCCAATGGGAAGCTGAGAATCCCCACTTGCTCTGGGTGCATAAATGATGTGTAGGAAGACTGGTGATGGCAGAGAAGAGAGAGTCCCAGCTCAATCTGGCAGATCCAGGCAAAGCAGAGCTCCCTGACAGAGCAGGTGCTATGGCAGGATGCAGTGGGCAAGAGCAGAAAGGGCCAGGTCCCATTTCTGTCTCAGCTTTCATCTGAGTAACTCTGGGGATGCCCCTGTTATCCACCATGAGGCACCATGAGTTTCTTGCCAAGGCAGGGAGAGAAGGGATACTCTACATCATGCAGAATGGCCATGTATTTGTGGAAGGCTTTCTGGGGCTCCTTCTGTGTCTCTCCCTCCACTCAACAGCACCTGAAGTCTTTTTCATGCTTGAAGTACATCAAGTTGGTGTTTGCAACTCAGGAAATATTACCTGCTAGTGGCAGCTCATGATGTAATTTACTGTCTCCAGGACTCGGGATTGGGACTGTGTTGAGCTGGTGTTGCTTAAGTTTCCAGAAAGAAACCCTAGCAAGATTAAACCCAGGGGAAAGCACACTGCTGGAAGAGCCCAGCAGGGAGGTTATGGGAGCATTCATTAATTGTTGCACTGCTTGGCAGGCTGGACTGGTTACCAGTTTGTTTCCAGTTGCAGTGGAATCCAGATTCCCACTGTGGATATCCCTAAATGAAGCCCAGCATGGTTTGGATGCGGCAGCTCCTTTCATCTCTACGGATGTTGAGATCAGCTGCAGTCTGAGCGCCGTGAGTGTGCGGGTGGGGCTGGCGAGCACCTCTGTGCAGGAAGGCATTTCCTCATCAGGACCTTCAGCTTGAGCAACACCTTGCTTCCCCTAATGATTTGGCAAAGTTAATCTCTGTTGCCCTTCAAAGCTTCCAGCAAGGCTAACTATCCGCTCAGATTGCTCCTGAGAAACCCGCCCAGGGAAGTAGAAGCCCGGAGCGAGGATGGGGATGGGAGAGAAGGAAGGTAGTTATTCATATCTGATATGGGATGACGTTTTTGACTGATTTGCAAATGCTCTCAGGTATCATGATAGATACAGAGAGAAATGGTATGCATCTACATCAGAAATCACTTCCAGGATATGGAGTAACTACTGTACTTAGATCACAATTTTACAAATGTCTGATGTCTTCCCAAAGGGTGTGGTGGGGAAGCAGGGAGATAATAAGCGAAATCAGTCCTAAAACTGTGAATGGTAGGGAACTGTAGCTGATATCTAGGAACTCTGTGAGCACAGCAGCTTCTGCTTCTAATTCCACCGACTTCCACTTTGCTGTGGTGTTTACCTGGGTCAGCCCATGAGCATCTAAACTGGCAGAACAGGCAGAAGAGGAATTCCAAAGTATTCCTGACACTGAGCAAGTTACTTCACTACCCTCTTTTGCTGCTCTTTCTCTGTCATACCATCCTTAAACCTGAAATCATCTTGCTTACAAGATCTCAGTCTACAACTTTTGGGGCAAGAACAGTGTCTGTTTGCTTGTCCATACAAGTGCAAGCACAGCAGGTCCCAGTCGTAGTTATGGCCTGCAAGTGCTATTACAGAATACCTGGTAATAATGGGAAAAAAGGGTGAAGTCATCCTGAGCTCTTTGTCCCATTTACTCACCACCCATGGAAGTTTCTGTATTTCCATCTCTGAGAGTACAGCAGATTTGCTGGGTCCCTCTGGACCCAAATTTGGAAAGCTCTGCTTTTCCCCCCACTTCTGTTGGCTTTGATAAAACAGGTTCCTGCCAGATCTGTCAGAGGAATGTTTCTCTTCTGTGTCCTGTAAGTGCCCAGGAAGCTGGGCATGGCATTCGAAGCCCGGGACTGGAGCAGAGTTTGACAGAGCAGACTTCAGTAACCTAGGTTACTCTCAAATCTAAAACCTGCCAAAATATCTCCCAAAACACATATAATCTGGCTCACATGTGTGTCCAGAGTATCTGTGTTTAACTTGACTACTTAGTGGTTTTGCAGCATTCACAAATACACAGAGTGGTTCTTGTCCTGAAACTCAGACAATGGTTCATTTCCTGAGCAGTGATTATAAACCTGCTGCTGCAGCAGCTGAGAACAGCAGGTAGTGACTCCAAAGCCCAGCAAAGAGTGATCTGTGAACCAGCACTGAAGAAAATCCCCACAGGAAAAAGAAGAGCTCCTTGGAGGGCCGTTTCAATGCAGTGTGTCCTGACAGGACTTAGCTTGGTGTTTGCATTAATAAGAACCCGTGGTAAATTCTGAGCCATTGCATTAAAGAGGTACCTGAGTATGAAGATGGCTATTGATTATTCAGACTGGCTGGGCCTTGGGCACGGCATTTTCAGGAAGGAGTTCATGTCAACACGCACGTTCTTTGGCCACGCAGCTGCTGCCAAAGTGGTTTCCAGTGTTGGCGCTGACACCGAAACTTCCCCCTCTGCACACCCAGGATCCTGGGGATCCATTCACCAAAGAGTTCAACTTCTTGAGCCAGTTTCAAAGAAACACTTGCTTATCATGCTCTAGTTTTTAAAATGTCTCAGTGGACCTGAACCTCATTTAAGCAGTGGAAGCAAAGGTAAGCTGGTAACTCGTAATTAGGGATTCATTCACAGAATGAGTGTGTAAAAATGGTCCTTTCAAAGTTCTGTCCTCCCACCAGAAACGTTCTGAAGATAATAAGATGAGCCACTGCAGTAGTTCACCTGCTTATATTCCATAATGTAAACTGTAATAGACTGGATGCCAGAATTCTTTGAGGTTAAAGAGTGCAGTGACATTGCATGTGCCATATCCAGTAAGGCAATTAATTGCAAAGCACAGATTATTACTTTAGACCCCAAAATTTGAGGAAACAAATGGTGTTATTGTTACTATTTGTATAACTCCAAAAGTAAATATTCCAAGCTGTAGTTTCATGCTATAGACTACACTGAGTACTCTATCCCATGTATTCCTCATCTGATTTTTACGTTTTTGGTCCCTGAAAATATGTCTCTTTACATGATTACTGCCACTGAAATAATTATTCTAGTGACAGTAGTAGCAATAGACACATTCAGGAAGAATCCTTCAATCTGAAGAGTTTGCTTTATACATATATTCAGGAATATCTCTGTGCATATATATACATATATATTAACATGAATCCAGCCACCAGCTCCATTTTCCAGTTACTTCCCACAAGTATTTTATTTAGGAAGCTCTGATGAAACACTTCTTTTGAAAATCCAGCTCCATTGCTTTTAGCATTTTAGCTGCAAAGCAATTACTCAGCCTGTCAGGGTAATCATCATAAATATTGCTGTCCACGGTGTTTCTACAAGCCAATAGTAACTGGTTGGGTCAGTTCAGCTCAATTCCATGACCTTCCAAGAAAGAGCTGCATTTGTATTCCCTTCCCAAACTACAGGCCAGAGCTCATGGAAAAATGGGTCGTTGTTAAGGCATTGACCTCTTTCCCATGATTTCTGAGTCACAACTTCTGACACCAGCAAATCTGAGCTCTGCAGCCCATGTATGTGCAGGTGTATTCTCTCTTTTTTCTTGCAGAAGCTTGAAGCGTACGAGATACCTTATGATTTCATGGGTCTGTCTGGAAAACAGGTACAGGACATTGGTCCAGTTCCATTGCCCTGCAACGAATTGAGGGAGCTTTTAAGTTTTTACCAATTAAGTAAGCAAATTTGAGCTGGAAGCATCAGCTGAGAACAAACATGATGCAGTCCTTGAGGGACTACCCTGAAGGGCAGTCAGTTGTGATCTAGGGATGTGCTCTCACTGAGTACAAACTGCCCTGACTTCACAGGACTGAGCAATTTACATCCAGAGGCTCAGCCAGAGAATAGGCTGAAGCTTCATTTGTAGTTTTAGCACCATTTCCTGGCAGCAATGCACTTTCCAGGAGCCTCCACCCCACAACCACCTGGTTCCTTGACTGGTGCTGGTACAAGCCTTTCAAAGCCATCACCAAGAGCTGCAGCAACAGGCAGGAGGATCTCTGCCTCCTGCCCAGCCAGTGGTGTGGTCCTGACAGCTCTCACAGCATCTAGAATTGGAAGGGCACCACAAATCTTTCCTCTTGCCCTGCACTGGCCCAGAACAGTGATGCTGCAAGATCAGCCAGTGAGTTAGTGGTACAAACCAGAATAAAACTCTGGAGTTAGCTGCTAACCACATAAGCTATCCCTGCTGCTGGCCTGGAAAGTAAAAATAATGGTTTGGAGTCCTCCAGTTTTCATTATTAGCTTTTTGGATGACTTTTGCCTAAGGGGAATGAGTTATTCTCTGCTGTTGCATCAGTGTGTTCCACTTCAGCTGAATTATGTGTCACTTTATGGTAGGGGTGTCTTCATTTTTTTCTCGGCCGTGCTTGGGAAGATCTTTGTGAACATCTTGTTTGACAAATTCTGCACCACCCACATAACCACTCTGAGGCAGACTTAGCAGAGTCAGAGACTGCGCTGGGCCCAGTTATCTTCGGTGGGTCTCATCTCGCCGTTGCTAATTGGGGTCTGCCAGTCCCAGTGGCCAGAGCAGAGGGTGGGGTTTGGATCCCAGTGCTCGTGCTTTGCTTTGCTGTTTTGTCCTTGTGGCTTTGGGCAAGTCACTGAACTTGATTGATAGCATGTTCCTTTATGTGCTTGTTAGTTCCTAATGAAAATTTCAGCCAATGCAAAAGCTATTTGCAGCATTATTTTTATGCCTTATTCTTGCAGGGAGGAGAGATTACATTAAAAAAAAAATGAAAAAAGCACAAGCCTTCACCCAAATACAAACATTTCTTTTTTCCTTTCTTTTCTTTTTAGTTTCCTGAAATCTGGAAAATAAATTATCCCTAAACTCAAACTGCAGTTTCTCAAAGAAAACCCAGAAAAGAAATTTCTATTTCAGCAGCTACTTTTTTTTTCTTTTTTTTTTCTTTTCTTCTTTTTTTTTTAAAGGCAAAAAATTTCATGGAAATTTTCAAACAATAGTGGAGGGACAGAGAAATACCTGGTTTGTAACCTGCCCTGTCTTGATCCTGCTGCTTCAGCCTTGAATGTCAACAAATCCTGCTGACTTCCCAAAGTCCATAGCTTGTGTTTTGGGTGATAGTTAAGCGATACTTCTCACGTGTAGAATAGCCTTGATTACATTATCTAACAGAATAAAACAAGAATGGCAATGAAGTCATTAGTTATCTTCCTGGTGAATTTTAATACACAAGGAAGTGAGGGCTCAAAAAGCTTGGTTTAAACCTGGCACAATACGGTCACTGGGAGCTGTGAAGGCTTTCCCCAATAAGCTCTGCTCCTGAGCCTAATCTTGACCTGAAGGCATTGCTACTGCTCTAACCTTCTCCTCCTTGAGCTCAATCATCCTGTTTCCACTTCCCCTTCTCAGTGTGCTCCTGATTTATCTCCTCAGCCCTGGCACAGCATCATTACACCCCATCTAGTGCCAGCCTGGGGAGCACAGGTACATCCACAGGTGGTGCAACGAGACCGGACGGACGAGAACGAGCCACGGCAAAGGCACAGAATGACACACCAGCTCACTGGAGTCAGTCACGGAAACACTGCCAGGTTTTGAGAAGTTTCCCAGTGCTCCCTGCAGAGGGGAGAATACGGATGTGCTTCTGGTGGAAACCTGCCCCATCCTCATTCTGGATATTCAGTATTTTCTGTGATTATGGCATGGTTGTTCCGGAGCCGGTAACAGGCTTGTGTGACGCTCTTCCATTGAGTGTTCAATGACCTAGAACTGCTGCTTGTGTTCCTACAGTTTGTGGTTACACAGAGCAACAGTTCACACCCACACAGGGATTGCCTGGGCTGGCAGTAAGTGCAGTCAGTGCTGGACTCTGCTTTTGGGGGTAAATAGGGACAGTTCGGCAGGACAAAACTGAGCTCTGAACCTTTCACAGTTCAGTATGCTGAGCAGCCCGGGCGGATGCTGAATTTCATTATCTCTTCAAATTGCTGCAGGTTTGCTCCAAGGAGCCCTGTCTCCTCGGCAGGGCCACCCGACAAGCAGCAGCACGCTCGGCCCGGCCGTGACGCTGCTCCCTTCGGAGCGGCTGCAGCCAAGAGGAGCTGTGTGCCAGCCCCGAGACAGGCCAGCCCCAGAGCTCCTGCAGACACCTGCCAACCAGCAGCCAGCCCTCCTGCCTCCCCTCCAGGTGAAACTCTGATTCAGCATCTTAAACAAAACCGCAAAACCTGCTTGTCAGTCTGGGAGCTCTCTGGTCTCTCCCTTCCCTCCGCCACAAGACTCTACATGCAGCCCCGCTGCTGCCCAGGGGCTGGAGGCAGGAGCAGGGTACGCTCAGCAACAGCCTGGCTGCTGTTTGAGGAGCTGCTGGGCTTTGGCTTGTCAGGGAGAGCGGTTGTTGCTCCCCAGGCTTGGCAAAGCTGCCCGGACTTGCACTCCCAAGGAGCGCTTTGCAGCACATCCTGGGCTCTGTCCCCCAGACAGAACGTGTTGGGGGGAGTTTGCAGCTTTTCAGAAGCAGAACTCCAGTGGTTCGTTCCTACCCAGGCTTTTTTTTTTTTTTTTCCTATGTAATTTAATTGTATTTTATTTTTGCTCAGTGGCTTAAAGTGTCAGTGAAGTAGAAACCCAGTAAAAGGATAAGCCTGAACATAGTTATTGCTCCAAGCAGAGATGCTGGAGCCTTCCCAACACCAGGTTTGCTTTGGCCCCCAAAGCAGCCTCTCTTCAGGCAGGGAGAAGGGTTGAGGGACAATTTTTTAGCTGACTGGATTTGGCCAGAATTCCTCCTCAACCTGATACAGCCTTTGCTGTCATTCTTGTACTTGCCTGAGTCATCCCGGTCCTTACTGAAACCCCCTCTTTCTCAGCCCTTGTTTTTTATGTTTGATGAGGCTCATATACCACAGTCAGGTTTATTTACCCTCTGGAGCCTGTTGGATTTCTTTCTGCATTTTCCCTGATTTCCTACAGCACAGAGTCCAAGTGGGGAACTAGCATAGCCTTTATTCAGCTGGCCTTTTTATCCTCTTCTTCCCTGACAATTCCTTTTATCTCCTATTGTAACCCAATCTTTTTTGTCCTGTTCTCTGTAGTTAGTCAAATAGATCCATCCAAACTATTAAAAGCAGCCTTTTCAGAGTAGAAGTATTCAATTTTTTTATCTCTTCCTTTAGCAGAAGTGCAGGCATACAGACTTCTGAGTGAGAAGGGCAAATACATTAGCTTTGGATATCAAAAGAAAGGCAGAAGGAACTGTCATCCTACCCAATAAAATGGAAAATCCTGGGAAATGTTGTATTTAGAAAGTAAAGATGAAACACCTCTTTCCTCTCACTATCTAAAACAGCCCCAGAATTAGCATTAACCCACAACCTGGAATTTAGGTCCCTTCCCTGTCTAGGTGGCTGCAGTGGTTGAAAACAAACATCCCAACATCCCTGAATTTGAAATTGGAGCTGAACTGTGCCACTGCTGCCTCTCTCTCTCCATCATGAGGCTACATCTAAAGGTATGCATTTTTCACAAAAAGATTTGTAAAACTGACTTTGGTCTTGTGGTGAACACATTTTCATAAGGCCCCAAGAACGTTCCTATAAATGAGGAGAATTGGCATAGATGTGTTGTTAAATATGGAAAGAGAAGTTGATAGTGTAGAGTAACAAGAAGCTACTGATTGTATCTAGAAAGCTTTTCATTAGGTTGAAGAGAGAGGATTAGGCTGCTCTGTGATGCCTCACAGTCCCAACTATTATGATACTTGTAGTGGTCTACAAGAACTAGATTGCAGTTTTCAGAGCCTTGAAGGGATGTGGAAGCAAAACTCCAGGCTTTAAACAGTCAGTGAAAGTGAAACTACTGCAGTAAACAAGCGCTGGTACTCTGAGAAGGCAGAGCATAGAGATGAATGAAGCAACTCCAATCTAACAAGAAAATTTGAATTAAATCCAGCCTCCTCTACAGATCTGGGACATGTCAATACCAGGACATGAAAATTTGGTTCCCTCAATTGTTTGGGACAGTCAGGAGTTTTCAGACAACTGCTTCTGGGTCATTTTCTCAAGCACAGCTTGAAAGTCATCCCGGAGCCTGGGGGGCTCCTTTTCTGACCTTAATCTAAACAGATTAATGAGACTGCATGTGGTGGAACTTGCTAAGCAGTGCTTGAAGCTCTGAAGAGGGAAAGGTGACAGGCCCTATTTTGCATCCAGCCTCTAGCTGGAAACTCAAAGCTAGAAAACTGAGCTTAAACCTGTATCAGCCTCAAGCTAAAAACTCTTGAGTTCTGAGCAGCCTTGAAAGTAGATGCCTTTTCTATCCTTCACTCTTTACAGTTTTATACCAGCTGTCATATTCACTGCTTAGCTGAATACACGGATTAGGAATCCCCTTACATGTTATGTCCCTTCACACACAGAAACGGTGGTGGATGACCACAGGACTCATTCTGTCATCTCAGGTGGACTAGCAGAAGTCTTGGTAGGCTTTCCTGGAGAAGTCAAATCTGGATTAAATGCTAAACTAAATGTTAATTAAGTGGATAATGGCCCTCAAAGATCTTGTTTCAGGCTCTTGGCAAACATGGGCACCTGCTTCATGCTTTGATCAGCAACTTGCAAGGAAGGTGAGATACTACTTTTTTCCTTCAAACAAATGAAATTCTTTATTCCAGTTAACACACATTCTTCTCAGAGCATCCTTGGGTAGGGCCTGTTGCGCTTCTGCTTTAATCTCTCGCTGTAAATAGTCTCTACCTTCACCAGGAATTTTCTCTGTGTTGGTTTCATCCAGGATCTGTACCTTTTCTAGCAGTTTTCTACCTTAAGTCCTGTATAGTTTTTCTCACAATGGATCCCACAAAGCTTCACCGCTAACGAAATGCAAAATAATTTGTAAAGTTTCTGGTGCTTCATGACTCAAAACTGCATCTAGAACCCCCTTGGTTTGGGCAGGAACACGGGTGTTAAATCTCAGCCTAAAAATACTCAAGAGCTCAGCTGGAATATCCTTCCCAAGACCATCTGTCACAGCTGAGCCCTGAGCAGTCTGGAACATTGCTGATCTGTCTCAGTGTGCTGTTGAGTTGTTTTTGTCTCCCCACTGAGGCGCATTCCTCTCATTCTCCTAATTTGTTTCTCTCAGAGTGTTTCTGCTCAGCAGTTGTCACCCAGTCAGTGTGACATGAAGCAGGAGGGAGGGGAGGGACAGGTCGTGCCCGACCCATTCCGAGTGTTCCCTGCACAGGGTGGCCCATTCCCGTGTCCTGCTGCTGGTTCTCCACTCCCACTGCACGCCCTGCCCTCTGCCCACTTGGAGGTGAATGAAATCGTGGCAATGCCTGTCGACAGCGCCTGGAATTTTGTTCCCTTTTTGCATTGCTGGTGGCTCTTGGAGCCCTTCCAGCCCTGGCAAGGAGCAGTTGCACCCAGGGAACTGAATCTTCCCAAAGCCCTGCTGATCCCTCCACAGTCCTCGCTGCAGAACGCTGCTTGTAGGGAGTTCCTTAGCGTGGGTTATACATAAACACACACTTCAGTGCTCTGCATTCACCACCCTGTTCTCTCTTTCATATCCTCCTGTCCTTTGCCCTTCCCTTCTCTGCTCCCTGTGTGTCTTGTTATACCTTGTTTTTACATGCCTAAGTCATGCTTTAAATAACAGCTGTCTGATTCTTTGCTTCTTCTCATACCCAGCTAATTATTTTCAATTTATTGATTTTCCACGTGGAGATTAATGGATTATTCAGCTCTCCAAGCTTATATCCACACAGCTGTGAGCTGATGCATGGGTATGGCAAGGGGTGGAGGGGGTATGTGTTTATGTGGTTGATCACCTTTCTGATGAACTTGTGTAACAAACCAAAGGGATTTTTCTCTTCCTTTTGCATTATAAAAAGCTTCAAATTTTGCCAGTGAACAATCACATTTCACAGGGAGTAAAAAGCAATAAATAAAAACCTGATAAGGTTGCAGTAAGAAAATTGCTAAAGTGTTTCTCCTGTACCTTTAATTGCACTAGCTAATGTATTCAGGGTGTGAAAGAGCCAGGCACAATCACAAGGTACCACAGCATGGATGGAGGGGCAGAACCTTCCCCAGGACCCCTCCTCTGGTCCTACCCTTCTGCCACAGCTATTGTTGCTTCTTTGTGCTGCTGTGTCACCCTGTGGGATCCTTTCTTTGCTCCTTTCCGACCAAAAGGGTGTCAGTGGGTCCCATGAGCAGCACAGAAGCTGCACCGCATGGCCAAGGTAAGCACGAGAAGCATTGGAAGAAAAAGTCTCATGGAAGACTAATCTTTGTGCCTGAAACACTGACTCTGATCTTACAGGTTTATCTGACCACTCAGAACCCATGGAATTATGCTAATACAAGGTTGTGGATTTGAGCCTTATGTATAACTAATTAGTAACGTTGGGGGCAGGAACTTTTCAAATGTTTTGCAAACTTCTCTGTTAGCAGTTTTCACACCATTTTATTTTGTCAAGTCAAGTGTGAGCACGACCAGGCTCGATCTGTAAGACAGCAATTGCCAAGGGACTTGGGGAGAAGTGAGAATAAATGGCTAAGAAATGCAATCAGCAGTTAAAGTAAAAATAAACAGAAACATTGGCAAAGTGATTACTATTTAGCAAGTCTGGGCTCAATATTTCCTGCCTTCCTGGGGCCTCTCAAAGTGGTAGCCCAGATTCTCTGCCTCATTAGGATGCTTGGCTTGTTGGGCCCTGAGCTGCACATTTGTAGCTGGTGGCCGAATGCTGCAGATTTCACTATTTTTGGGGCGTGTTCAGAATTCTTCAAAAACCAATCCATTTCTGTATGGTTTGAGATGTTCAGCAGCAAAGCCCTTTTTAAGCCTCTGACCTTGACTTTCAGTCTTATTTCAATAACACCGGGGCAAAAAATACTCCTTTTGCACTTGCCCTTCCTCTTGCCAAGCCTGGATGGACTCACTTGGGTTCTGGGCAAGGAGTTCCTCCTGAATCCACTGGAGCTTTGCTCGTGACCACTGCTCCCAGAAGCCTATGTGTGTTTAAATTAGAATGTCCCAATTAGAACCACTGGTAAAATCCGACTGCAAGTTAGAAACAGGGATAAGGATACTGCTTTAAAACCAAGGTTTAGGAATGAGTGGCTTAAGCGCAGGTGATTTGAGGCAGAACATGGAGTAGTTCTGACCAGAGAAATATGGCTGAGGGGCAAGGCAGAACTAAACACAGGCTTTTTTTTTTCATTAACCAGTTCAAACAGGGGATGTTGGGACAGCTGAAATGTGTCCAAATAATATCCATTTTTTTCCCTGTTAATTCCCAACACAAATTAGCCTCAGTCATTTTCCTCTTCCCTCTTAGACACACGCTATTTGTCAAGCCATGTTGCCTTAACACTTCCTAACCAGCTGGGATAAATTTAGCCTGCCCAAGAAGAGAGTGCAGCATGGCAGCCCTTGGATGAAGGAGCAAACGTGCCTCTTGCTGACTGCAGCCCCTTGAAGGTCATCATAGCACACGTGTGTCCCTCTCCTTTTAGGACTTTTGTTGAAAATGGCTCAAGGTACAAAAAAACTGAAGCTTCCTGTTGGGCTAGGAACGGATCAGTGTGGGTAAGGTAGCGTGGGCAGGAAGGCATGCGAGCATCTGGTTTGAATAGCTCCACACATGCAAGATCAGCCAACTTTCTGTAGGTTTCACGGGTTTTGGGTTTTTAATCCCAGAGCTCTGGAGCCGTGGTGGACCCCACCCTCCCTGTGCCTCCCAGGAGGGCTGGGGGAGCTCACGGAAAGGTGGTCAGTCCCTTCACCTGCAGGAGCCACGGGGGCTCGAAATGACCCCAAAAATCTGGGATGTGCTCCGGAAGATCAAGTGTCCCCTGTGACACTGGGGAGGCAGGAGGACCTGGTGCCTTGACGTGCTTCTGATGGGAAAGCAGCCTGTGAGAAGACAGGCGACCGAGGGCCTGCAGGATACGCATTCCTAAATGTCACTTAGCCATACAACCTGCGAGGGTGGAAGCGTGGGCAGATGGAGAAATAATATTTTCGTTGAAAATTCTCTACCTCTCAAATATTTCCTGTCAGGTTCCTTCCAAGGAGGGCTGGAGCAAGGAAGGAGGGGGGCTGAGGTGGGGATGTGTGGCAGTGGATACGAGTTTGTGTTTCTCAGGCCTCTCCATTTTGAGAGCACTTAACTCAGTCCTCTTTTTTTCTCCCCCTCTCTGAGAAAAGGATCATGCTAAGCATTGCTGGAGCTGGAGGCAGTTTGGGAAGTGAAATAAACACCTGACTGTTAAATGCTAAGTGTTTACTCAACCAAAAGTAAAAATAGTTCTGGTTTCCTCCACGATGCTCTAGAGTTACGTTCATCAGCGCACATGAGCTGGGGGTTTGCACAGGGGGAGCCTTGAGAGGCTGAAACTCTTGGGAGGGCAGTAAGACAGGCCTCCCTCTGCCCTGGGAGAGCTCTCCTGCCACGGAGAAAATGCTGCAGCTGTTTGCCTGGTGCAACTTAAAAATAAACTCCCTCCTCCTTTCCTTGCTGCTCGTATCAGTTTCAGATGCCAAGTGTGAAGGGTCCAAGGGTGGGCACAGCCCCCTTGGTGTGATCTGAAGGGCAGAGAGGAGGTGTCCTCAGCACCTCAGAGGAAATCTCCAGGAGTGTGTGCCTGCAGTCAGCAGCCTCTGGGTGCTCTGGAGCTGCAGGTGCAAATGGACACAGCAAACCTTTCAGCTGGACCTGCCCAGCAGGGCAGAAACCACAGCACTGGCGTCAGGAATCCTCTCCGTGTTCTTTCCCATCGAGATGCAGACATCGTGTTGCTGTAGATGATCTGCATCACAGAAAGCCAAACTGGAGCATCAGAAAGTTGCAATATGTGCAAAATTATTCTGCTTGTGCTTCACCTCCGAAATGCAGATGGAAAATGCTACGTATTACCAAAGATGTTTGTTGGGCTTGATTATATATGACACATACATTTACAATATGTTTCCCTCAGTCGGGTCACCCATAGATGAACTAGGAAATAGCATTTAACTCACATGAAATAGAGCAGATTCCTTCCCTCAATGATGACTACGTGCTAATTCCCAAAGCTTGCCAACTTGTAAAGTAGCCCAGAAGAGCTGTATGTGGACTCAACCATACTGCAGTAGCTACTGCACTGTCCTGTGCAGATATTCTCTTTCAGGTAGCAAAATAGATTAAGACCCATGAAGAAAAGGACACCCATTCTGAACATTTTTAGATGGGGGAGAGAAATGAGATGACCGATGGGAGCCCAAACTGGCCCCTCTGTTCCAGCCCACTGACACCAACTGCTTGGTGAAAACAGTCCCCACCTTCCCCCTTCTCAGCTGAGATGACACAAACACGTGGGATCCAAAATTATTCAAGATAAGCTGAACTGGAATGGCAAGACTCCCAAACTTGAATTTGCTCTGGAGAACTGGGAAGCCCAGAGAGAGAGAGACAGAGAGAAACACCCAGCCTGAGCTGAGGTAACAGCAAGGCTGGATTAGCACGAGGCTGTTCTTGCTTAAATGAAATTTGCTGTAGTTAACCAGAAAATGCTAGGATAAGAAGTTATGGAATAATTTGGACACAGAAAAACTAGAGCCACCTGTTTAAAGTTAGCCTTTAACCTCTTCCCTCTGCCTTCCTTTTTTTTGCTTTCTCTCTCTTTCAAAATCTCCCAGTATCTCCTCTTTCCATAGAAGCAAATCTTCCCCAGGGAAAGTGGATTCTGAAGGCAATTTTCCAAAAACCATTTGGCAGAATTGGCCGGTGCTTCAGCTGCAAACATGAAAAGGCATTTATTCCACTAACTCAAACGTAGTTTGGAAGAGACATTACTGAACTTGTTTTAGGAATATACTTCGACTGCATCAGTTTTATTGCTTCTTGTATAAATGTCAAACTCAATTTGCCTTAAAGCATAAAAAATCTTAAAGTACATGGTAGTGTATATATTACATACAAAAACTGGGGGAAAAAAGTGTTGCCTCCATGGTAAACTCAAGCCTATTCCATCTTAATTGTGCTCATCATATACACTCAGTGTTTCATCACTGGTGAGCAGAGGGAGAGGGTGTGATCCTGTGTGTGTAGGATTGGTGTAAGCTGGCCAGCTAATATAGAATCCTGAATTAATTGCTTAATTTTGGGACCTAAAATTTTCTTGTTCATCCCTTAAAAGGGTTGTTTTCTTGTTGTGTAAAGAACTTGTGGTAACCCCGTCCTTTGTGCACCATCAGCAGCATTTAACCTTGCACTGTTAGCACATCAGCCAACACACATCACGTTTGAGATCCAGGACACCCAGCAGCAAAGGGCTTTTTTTCTTGGAAAGGGCGGGGGGAGAAAAGAGCAAGTCTTCCAAATTCCTACTTCAATCAGCACTCATTGCCAAATTTTCTAGCAAGAAGCGAATTGGCTATTTCAAAACACTTTATCTCAGCAAAACTATAGTTGGAATTTCTTGGGGGCTAAGGAAAAAAGCACATCTTTAATCCAAAGGTTGTCCCCCTGCTGAATTTCAAAGACTTGCTGCAGACAGTGTGGATACAGAGCTTCCAGGAGAAAAAAAAAGGACTTTCTTCTATAGTAAACAAAAGTATTGAGCCTCCTAAATAATCTGATCTCTGCCCTTTTACTGGGCAACATAATTTGCAGTAATTTTAGGTATTAGGACAGGCAACATATTAGGTGCTGGCATTCTTAAAATATTACTGTGAACACATTAGCTTATGCAGTGGTTTCATTTGCATTTTAAGGTCTGATCCTGCAAACCCATAACTTCCCTCATGTGAGTAGCTGCAATGGCATCAGCAGCGCTTCTTATCTACATAAACTTAATGTCTTGCACAATTATTTGCAGGATCAGGACATAAGATTGAAAATGCAATTACTTTGTGAGTTACAAAAAAAGAAAATGCTCTTTGTGAGAGTAGGTGAGATTCTCTGCTGGAGTAAATGACATAGGACCCATTGAATTCAATGGAGCCAGCTCGGTTCACACCCGCTGATATGGCCCATTAATTTTAGTGTATGAAAATGAATCTGTGCTCTAAAAATACCAATTAGTAATAAGCTCTGAGAAAGAAGCAAAAATCAATTTAAATTCATTTTGTGTAATGCACATTTTCTGATGCTATTTTAGTTAAATTATTATTATGCATAATAATGGCGGGGCAATAGGTGCTGTCACTTTAGGAATTTGCAGCTGTGATGGGTAGTATAAAAGTTAGTGATAGGGAAATTTCAGAAAAACCCATCAATTGAATACAATTGTCATTATTATGATTTGGATTAGGGCAGTAGTGCGAGCACATAAAAAGACATTGCACCAGCTCAAAATAATTTACAGTCGAAGAAGAAAAACAGAGCAGAGAGGAAGGAGAGAAGCTGAGGAGGCAGAGCTTCCATGAGCTTGGAGTCAACGTCCTGCCTCCTGAGTGGTGGCCAGGTGTGCTGTTCAGCACACCAGGCTGATCCTCTGGAAGGCTGGAGATTTTCTGAGGGGCACGTGCACAAGTGAATAAGTACTTTGGCACTGAGCCACTTCCAGCATTCAAACTCCCTGGAGACAAGCACGTGAGCCAGATCCTGTGTGAGCACCCAGCTCTGCGGGCACTGGAACACCAGTGGGTGCATGGGGTGATCTGCGTGCTCATTTTGCTGCAGTTTGGCACTCAGCCCGCATGCATTTGTGCAAAGATCACGCTCCGGCGCTGCAAAGTTAAGTGCTGTCTCTGTGCGTCGCCACTCAGCACTGGTTTTTCACGAACAATAAAAGCCTTCTGGGATAAGTGGCACTCGAAGAGGATTCAAAGCTGGTTTCCTCATATTCCAAGCAATCCTGCCATAGTCGTGAATCGTAGTCATAGCTCGATAACTCGCTGTTACTCGTAGCATTAGAGTTGGAATAAATGGAAAAAAAAAACCTGAGGGGTGGAACTCAGGTCCACAGGACATTGCACAGGCCAAAAGTACCAGCTGGTTCAGAAAGTGACTTAAATGGCAAGCACAGCAGGGGCTGTTAGGAAGAAAAGAAAAGCAAGTCCTGTGAGTGTATCAGCTCAGCATTCTTATGGAGCTATTTCAGGGACTGCTTTGGACACCTACTTCTCTGTGCCTGTAAGTGTGTTGACTTTGAAGAGTTAAATCCATTTAGCACTTCTTGGGATGACATTAAAGTCACATTAGAGCAACCCAGAGTTCAGGGTCCAAAGCACAGCAAGCTGCCTCGTGCAACTGGGGCTGCACAGACCCTCCAGATATGGAGCCTAAGATGTGGAAGATTGTTATTCCATCTAACCTTCAGCAGCCGCGAGATCAGCAGCAGCAGCTCACAGAGGAGAGTCATCCTCAGGACATGAACTCCCTTCCTCCCTGATCCTCCTCTCCCACCAGCCCCTCTCAGTAGTTTCACCTTGTTCTGCACTTATAAAGTTGTCTCTCAATGGCAGAGAAAGGAAAAAAAAAACACCCTCAACATTTCTTTCTCTAAGAAACCTATTGACAGGCAGATCCTGTGGATTCCTCCTAGTACAGCTATCTTTGAACTGAGGACTTCTTAGTGAAGTTGGGGAGTTTCCTGGGGTTTTACTGTTTTTTTCCTAAATTGATTGTGGAATTTTTAAACAAGGTTGGTGCCTCTGATCTTTTTCTCAGCAGCTGCAAAATCTGTTTCTCCCCCCACAACTTGTTTCACAGAAACCAGGTATTGGAAAAATTAAAGGGGAAAGGACAGCAGCACCATTTGCAGAGGCAACTTCAACTAAAACAAGGATCACCCCTATTGCTTTGTGAACAATCAAATATCCAGAAGGGCTTTGATCAAGTTTTGGGCTTATAATACTTGTGAATTAAGGATAACTGCAAAAGTTTACTCTAGATGCTGATTTGAATATTGGACACTCCTAAAGATCATTAATCCCCACTGTTTGGTTCGGGTCCCTGCTATGAAATAGAGATTTCTTGTTATTTCTTGCGTGCAGACTTTATTTTTCCAAGCTTCGAGAAGAAAATATCACTTGCAGCTTTCCACTTTTTCTCAGTGGATTTTCCATGTATTTTTCTCCACCTTTCTGTTACAAGGACGCTGACCTCCCTTCCACAACACTCCTTGGTCTCAGGGCACTGTGAGTGGACCTCTCCAGGTTACACACACTGAGGTTCCATTGCTGGAGTATAAACTCTCCCCCAGGCAGGGACACACCGAACTGTAGCCTGTGCAGAGCATTAAACTCAGTTTGGCTGTCTTGGGCCAGCCTGACAAAGCAAAGATCAGCATCCAAGTACTTAGGTGGCGTTTCACTCCAATCCTTTTGAGGTACTTGTACACCAAGCCAATCCCATTTATTTTACACTCAACCTTTCCAAATAATGTTGGAACCAGAAAGTTATTTATGTGACCTGCTTAATTGAAAGAGCATTTGCTGTCAGTGATCAAATAAACTGCTATTGATCTTCAGCATTGGAGGCTACTCACATGGAGCGTTCTGGTACGTATTTTTCATTAAGACACTTTTCAGAAAAATAGATCAGAAAGCAAGTGCAGCAAAAAAATATTCCTGTAGGGTACTGAGAGAAAAAAATCAAAGAGGTTTGAGAGTGACTCCAGAGAAAAGAAACTGCAAAGCACAAAATAGCAACGCCACCAGTGATTGCACAGAAACGTAAAGGCTTCAATACACACAACATCCTCCTCTGAACTCCCAACACTTAGTGAAAAAACTGTTCTCAGTCACAGGGGAATATCTTGGCCCTTTGTTTGAGCAAAGAAAGAGATAAGTCACAGAGTCACAAAATGGGTCCGGTTGGAAGGGACCACAGTGGGTCATCTGGTCCAACCTCGCTGCCCACGCAGGGTCATCCCAGCACACACACACAGGGTTGTGTCCCAACAGCCCTTGGAGATCTCCAGTGAGGGAAACTCCCCAGCCTCTCTGGCCAACGTGTCCTGGGAATGAAAAAAGGTGCAGCTTTTCCACCTTTTCGAGTTTGAAAGCAGAGACTGAAATAGTGTGAATAGTGGTGGTTATTTACAAGAGACATTCCGATCCCAAGGGATCATAGAGCAGAAGAAAACCCTAAATGGTTAAGTAGTAGATGCTGAAAAGTTGTCATTCCACACAGTGGAATGAAGTTTAAGATATGCCTCATTTGTGACTAATTCTGGGACAGAGCTGTTGCTTACATCATGTCTGAGAGAGAGGGAAATACTTGTCCTACTTTTACAGCGGAGACCAGAGGGTTCTGTTGTGTTGTTTTACTTCTTACAACTTCTTCTGATTGTGCTTAGGAAAAAAATACTTAGAACTATGAAGACATCAAGGTCAGAATTATCTTTCTCTCAGACTAAGAAAGCATTCACAGCACTGGAGAGCTGCTGGGCTAATTTTTATACCCTTCTTAGTCTGAAAATTCACTAGGCTGTAAATAGGATCTAATTTTGTCATTCTTGGTGGGTTTTTTTCTTATTTTTAAGTGGAGTTTTTTCCAAATTTCATTTTGCAGAAGGATTTTTTTCAGTCACTTAGACCAACATACTTTATAGTCTTCTTACTCTGTTATTAAAAAAAAAAAAAAAAAAAGAGGAGATCAAATCATGACTATACTCTCAGGCTACAGCCATTTTACTGATAGAATTACACAGCTCTAAAACATAAGGCTTATAATGGAAACACTAACACAGTCTTGACTCTGCTCTAATATCACTGAACTTCCTTTGGGGGTGAAGCTTTGCCTCAGGAACCTTAATTATCTGATGTGGTCAATTACTCCAAGATAATGATGATTTTATCAGGTATTACTGCTCAAATATTTTACGATGGACAGGCTATTTAATTGCATTCCTGACCTACCAAAATGCTTACAGATGACTCAATTAAACACTAAGAAGAGGCAGGGGGAAGGGAGGGGAGGGAGGGACGGCGCTTAAAATCCTCGCTTATATTTCATTTGGAGAATTTTGTTCCTCTTGAAAATACTTCTTTGGACTCATCCATCCATCCATCCATCCATCCATCCATCCATCCATCCAAGCAAGGTGCCCAGGCACTGTCTGGAGAGGATGTTGGAGCAAACAAGCTCGATATTAATGTACAGGTAGGAAGGCACGTCCAGCCTGTCTCCTGCTGGGGAATTAAGACTGGATCCTGAACAATCCCTGTGGTGGATTAGCAAAGTGCTTTTAACATCCCTCAATGTCCCAGAACACGGGGAAATAAAGGTTCCACCCCATTCAGGTCAAACAGAGTTTTGCAGACCGTGAGGAAACGCCTGTTTTGTTCCTGGGGACAGTCCCAGCTCCCATAGGCACAGGAGCAATTCCCGCTGGCTGGTCCCAGTTTCTGTCCAGCAGTTCCCGGGCTGGGCTGGCCTTGCCAGGGCTGAGGTCACCCCCAGGACTGCTTTCATTGGCACCCCTGGCAGTGCCACAACGGGCTCTTTCCCAGGCACAGAACTCCAGGTCTCAGGAATGTTTTGGCTGCTCAGCCTGGACTCCGACCCTGCCCTGGATGCTCCTGCAGGGCCAGCACAGACCTGGGCGAGCAGGGAGCTCCTCCCAGAGCCCCCACACAGCCAGAGAGGGGGGTGTTTCCCCTGCTAAGCAGTCAATTTGCTGCTGCTGAAATAGGAACTGCGAGCAAGATTTTGAGGGTAGATTATTTTCCCCTGCTGCTTACAATAATGTTACTGTAAGATTTTCAGCAACTGTGTCAGGGACTCAGCCAAGATCCCCCAGAACAATGGCCAGACTGCCCTTCCTCTCGTGGCTGCTGGAATTCTGCTGCTTTTCTGCACAAAGGTTCATTTGTCTTTCCATTCTGGAAATAATATGTATTGTTGCACTATTGTTGCAAAAACTGGCAGCAAACCCTCCTGGGCAGGAATGTGGTTACCCACTACGGTGTGAGGCTAACAGGAGGAGAGCTGACATTTTATGGGGTTTTACTCAGAAAACTTTTCATGAGAATATTATTATCATTTATTATTACCACTTTATGGGGTTTCTCAATAGAATTTTCATGGGCAGCATTCTGATAATTTTCTGTTATGTTTTCAACCTCACTAATACTCAGTCACATTCCAGAGTACAGCATCCACAAATATTCCCAAATATATCCTAAATTGTCCAGGAAGGAAACAATTTTCCTATCTGAAATTAGAACAAAATATGATTTTGAAATGTCAAATTTTAGCAAACCTAAATGCTGCAGCAATTGGTTTGGACAAGTGAAAACAGTTCAGTTTGACTTTTAAAAACAGTACTATCATTAGTTCTCATATCAAGATGAAAAGTCATATTGAAACTACTGTAATTCTTCCATTAAGAAGAGTGGTAACAGTCAAAGAAACAGAACAAGGCGAAAAAAGTCTTAAGCAGCATGCAATCCACTGTGATTTTGTTCAATGTTATGTGAGTAATTATCATTTTTAGGGAGTGAAATAGTGCACTGAGGCCAGAAAACGTGAGCTCTGTGCAATGAGCGCCAACAGCATCGACCCAAAGAATCTCCTGTGGGAGCTGCCCTGCTGTGGTGCCTCCTCTCACTGCCTGTGCAGGGCTCTGGGTGGGCACCAAGCTGTGCCTCTAACACAGACTGCAGGGATGCTTTCTCAGTGTTCTTAAAGCTGTGCTGCCAGTGACCTTTCCTCCTGAAGCCCATCACGCTCATCACCCACCGTGCTGTGGTGGCTGCAGGTGGGACTGCCCGGCTGAGCCTGCAGGCTGGACATGCAGATCCTGCTGTCCGTCAGACAGCTCACATTCCTGCACCATTTCCATACAACCAACCTCCCCCTAGAACTTATTCCAAATACTGCAAATCAAATTTTTATGCCTGCAGTGCTTCAGCTCCTTTTTACAGTACATACATATTTCAGATTTACCACTTAATACAATTATAGTTCATTTAGCCAGCAATTACAGTAATAGGAAGACTGGCAACCACTGTCATTCAGACTGGAAAATCAATGTTACACAGAGGTACTTTTATTCATTCTCTGGAGTGTCTCCTTCGTTAGCAGCACGTACTCTGGACTCGCAGGAAAAGTTTAAGATCGCTCTCATTTTTATTATTATTTTTCCTATTTATCCATATACTATTTGGTTTCCAGACAGAAATATAGTCAATGACATCCTGAGGTCCCCTACAACCTGATTTATTCTATGATTCTGTGAAATATTGGTTCTGTTCTTCCAGCAGATCCATTTTCTATTGCATTTCACCTGACAGAGGACCTTTGACAATCCATTTCTCCGAGGCAGCTCAAAATATGGTTGCCCATGAGCAGTGAAATAGAATCTTTGGAGTGTTTCTTAAACTTTTAGTACAATGTTTGCTTTTAGTCCAGATTCCATAAACTTATGTCCAGGAAGGCATTTAAATAGGTGTTTCAGTTAATCCTTAATTTAACAGAGTTCTGAAGAGTCCACGTAAACATATGGCTACAATTAAGCAAATGTGTGCTAGACAGGAATGAAGTGCTGAATTACAGATGTAGTGCTTCCAAGAGAAAGCTAAGACTAAAACCATGTCTCCTGAGTTTCAAATCCTCTCTCTCAGTCACTTAACCATGCGGCAGCAAACCTACACTGGACTGATGGTTTAAATGGCCTTTCATTACGGAAAAATTAAGACTTGCAGAGAGCAAAAAGGATCTGTAATTGTACCTGGAATATTCAGTCCCCAAAAGGGAGTGGCTGGCAGTGGGAGGCTCCCCTGGTTGTTCAAAACAGAAAATCCTTAAATCACTGCCATTACTGCAGGAGTTGTTTCAGCAAGGAGAATAATGACATTTTTGCAGGTTGCCAAACTTTTGCTGTAGAAGAGCCTCTTGGCAGCAGATCCCCTTGACTGGATGAGCATTACTGAATTTCCTGGTTGATCTGTTTGTCTCTGCATGGTGCCATCTTTTGATGGTGTTACATTATAGCCCCTTGTTCTTATGATAAATTATTTTAATCCATCATCAGAGCACACTCTTGCCCCAATGATGGATTGGTGCTATGCATCATCAGGGCGAGGAGCACTGATAACGTTCCATTCGAACCCCCACTGACGGTGGAAAAATCTGCCAGCGGAATTAGTTTGCACTGCACCAAAGTGGAACCAGAGAAAAAGGTGCCATTACATCCCACAGAACAAATGCCATGCAGAAGAAGCAAGGCCAGCTCCAGTGGCACCCCGGGGGAAGAATCAGGATGGAGACATGGCCACCAACCCACACCAGAGTTGTGCGACCGGGATAAACCTGCCCAGAGGTGTGGGTGTGTTGGGTGGGTTTGGGCTGCAGCACTGGCCCTGTGTGGTGCCAGAGCAACTCACCTTGGTGCTCAGAGGATGAGGAGACCTGAATTCAGTAGGGGGGCGTACTTGGAGCTTGCAGAATCATAGAATCACAGAATGGTTTGGGTTGGAAGGGACCTCGAGGATCATCCAGTCCCACCCCCTGCCATGGGCAGGGACACCTTCCACCAGCCCAG
>JAWMRA010000050.1:4294580-4315695 GCA_035584735.1 Pseudotriccus pelzelni | reverse complement strand
ACCTGGCCTTGGACACTTCCAGGGATCCAGGGGCAGCCACAGCTTCTCTGGGCAACCTGTGCCAGGGCCTGCCCACCTTCACAGGGGAGAATTTCTTCCTAATATCTTATCTAACCCTGCCATCTCTCAGTTTAAAGCCATTCCCCTTTGTTCTATAACATGCCCTTATCCAAAGTCTTTCTCTATCTCTCTTGGAGCCCCTTTAGGTACTGGAAGGTCCTACAAGGTCTCCTCCAAGCCATCTCTTCTCCAGGCTGAAGCAGCCCAACTCTCAGCCTTTCCACACAGGAGAGGTGTCCCAGCCCTGAGAATATCTTCATGGCCTCTTTGGGACTTGCTCCAACATTCTCCTCACACCCAGGGCTCCAGAGAGATCGAAACTCTGCTGCCTGGCTCTCAGGTAAGTGCAAGGTCTCAGTGCAGGTATCCCCCGTTGTGCTCCTTCCTTGTAAAGCCACACCTCGTGTTGCAGCTGTGATGATAAACGTCAAGAAAACACTGAACATCAAAGAAAACACACAAGAAATTGAGCAGTCTATCATTCACCTTCAGGTAAATCCATAATACAGAACATTAAACAATATTGGCATCATCAGAGCCGGGGCTCAACTCACTCTGTAATTCCAGCAATAAAAGTGAACGAGTCTATTGGCACTGGGTTCTCCAGGGCCTCTGCACTGCACATCCAAACGTGTCTGTAAGTGCCTGCAGATCACTCTCAGAGAATTTTCCACACTTTGAAAGGCAAACTACAGAACCCAAAGTATGGAAGTTGAATTTGTGACCCCTGTATATGAGGCTGGTACTTTTGGACCCAGCCATCTGCCTCTCTCTGTCAGAACTGTCACACTTGCTCTTCATGCTAGTTGAGCTATGTCAGCATTTTGCCTACCCAATTTTTCTAAGGAAGGTGGAACAAACTTTCTGAACAAGCAGTGATGGAGAAATCTGCTGTGATTTGCCAGATTTGGGGACAGGAATAAAGTCTGAGAAGGACTTCTGGCAAGGAAAGGCATGTCCTGAACAACAGGACTATTAAACAAGAAGTTATGCATTAAAGCTAATGATTTGCTGCGGTTTTGGTGGAAGAAAGGCTTTCTTCTCCTTAAGTGCCTTTGGCACATGGATTAGCCTGTCCATGGAGTTTACTGAAAGGGGAAGGGAGGGGTTCATGTGTGAGAAAAGCAGCTGTTTCCCCTATTGGTGCAAAACACCTGTCCCCCCACTGCTTGTCCCAGGTAGATACTGAGGATTTGGAACCACTGATGACATTGAGAGACTTTTTCATCAGCTTTGCTGAGCATTTCACCAGCTTTCTGAATCAGCACCACGTTTATCCCATGTCACTTTTGGGTTGTGCAGAGAATGATCCCAGGCAAGTACCAGGATTGCAATTAATTATTCATGTAGTGCTCTAATGGATAGTTGGTCTATGAACTAAACTTCCTGAAGAACATAATAGCAATTATGTTTTTTTTAGTGCATCCTCTGAAGAACAAGTCTGAGCACATCTCCTGTCTGGCATTTCCTCTGTAGTTACTGTCTCTTCAGCGTGGGCCTCCCTGCTGCCTTTGACCTGACACCTGGAGAGGGTCCAGGATGAGATTTGACCACCAAGGGTCGTGTGACAGGGAGCTACAGGTTCTTCTTGACTTCTGACTGAAACACCTCTGTCAGCCATCCCAGGAATATGCCCCAGCAGCTGTGATTTATTGCTGTGTTATCATGCCTGTCTGCCTCATTACAGACTTTGAATTTTATCAGGCAGCCTGTCCTCCAGTGTCTGGTAACCAATTACTGTGGTCTGCAAAGAGCCTGAGGTACTTTGCCAAACACTGCTAATAAACTGGGAAAGAGCCTGAGCACAGCTTCAGGTTGCCTTAAGGAAATTCCAGGGAGCACTTCCCACTTTATTGTCTCGCTCCCAGTATAAACTGAGAATTATCTCGAAGAGTCATTCTTTACACAGAACTAAACTGCCCTTTAAAGACCGTGCCACTCTGGATTACTTCTCTGGATTACTTCTCGTGGATTTGCCTCCATCCAAAGACTGCTGAACTCAGTAGGAGTCTTTCAAATGACAACAGTGAGAGCAGGACTCAGCCTGCAGTCTGAAATCAGACACTTCAGAAGAAAATGAAAATAGTCCTTTATTCCTTTTTCTTCTACAGTAGCTAAAGCTGGAAGGAAAAACCAGAATGGCCAAGTGCCTGTACCACCAGGGCAACATGTACCTGTTGCTCCACACTTGTGAAAAAAGAGTAAATCTTAATGGGTAAAATAACCAATAATGCTTTTTGCAAGTCCTCTGCAACAAAATGAATGTCATTTGAGTCTGCAGTATGTGCTTTGTTTTAATATTTTCTTTTAAGGGTGGCTTGTCCTAATGGTCCAAAGAGGAAGGAGCTGACATCTGTACCGCAGAAGTGACCACCAGCCACCCTCCCTCAGCCAGAATAGTTGTCTTAATCCTGCCTGTTTCTCTTATTTCTCAGCACTTCAAAGGGCTTCCCCTGCGCTCTTGCTGCTTCAGATGACTTGGTGTAAAGGTGAGCAGACTGCCCTCCAACACAGCTGCTGGAGCTCAGAGCTGCCTGCCCACATCCCCATGGACACTCTCTCTCTCTCTCTGTAATTTTTCTCTCTCTCCCTCTCTCTCTCTCTCTCCTTCTCTCTCTTGCTCTAATTTTTACTGCAGGGCAGTGCTCTAAAAAGTTTTTTTCCAGGTTGTAAAAGACCAATTCCATAAAGGAATGGCGTAGTGCTACAATGACATGATTTGTGGCTTCCAGGCTCCAAAGCTGTAATTTATTCAGACAATTAGCAGCAGCCCTGTATTCTTGACAAATTCTTCACTTGTGTGCAGCTACTACACAACAAGGTGCTTTTAAAAACCGTGCCTTAGGGATTAAAAGACTCCCCCCTCCTGTTTCCTCCTTATTTGACAAGTTGTTTTCACAGTCAATGGAAATTAATACAACAGGTTAGAGAGGTGATACACAATAATCCAGTCAGGCAAGAAAGCATTGTCTGAAAAGAGCAAGTGGAGTGCCCACAGAAACGTTCAATACACAAAAGGAAAAGCTTCAGCTTTTGCCTTTTGGCGAAGTTCTTTCCCCCCTTGCCTCACACAATCCTCCAGAGTCACTGTGCCCGATGTCACTGGGATGCTGTTAGTGTCAGTGGTGTGTAAGTGAGGGTTAGCTGTCCAAAAACACACACCTGAACACCTGCCACGGCACTCAGGTGGCTCAGCCTGGACTACAATCCAGCCCGAGCATCAGCTGGCTGAGCACGATGTGCCTGCGCAGAGCCCCCACCCTGCGATGCTGAGACCCACAGGGGTGCATCTCAATCCACCCAGAGGCTTTTTCACACACAAGGCTGAAGACAAACCAGAGTTACACAATCCAGCCCCAGCTCTAAATCCTGGCCTCCTCCAGCAGTGCTGAAGGCCAGCCTGGAACTGGGTCAAGGTCCAAACCCTCTTCAAAGAGGGACCTTGTCCTTCAAGAGCAGCAAACCTGCTGGATTAGGGCTTTGTTTCCTGGCACAATGGGCACTGCTTTTTTTCTGGGGATCTGTTAAAGCTTCCACATAAGTGGCAGGATGAGCAGCCTTTCCTCCAGCCCATTCTGACACCAGCCTCTCTCAGCAAAATGAGGACAAAAGCAATCAAATCGCCGTGGACTTGGGCAGAAACCTCTTTCACTTCATTGCAGGGGAAAATCCTGAGCTGGTGCTTGGATTCGGTTTTGGGGTGACATTACCTTGCTCATCTCACTCTAAAAACGTTTAGAACTGCAGCAAGACCTCTGCAAGCCTTCCTTGTGAGGTGGCACAGGGGGAAACGACATCAGTGAGCTGTACCACTGACTTCATGCTTTATAAATGACAACAACTGGGGGAAAAATTGGAATTTGGCAGACTGAAATTTGTTAGCATGAAATTTTGACCAAACCGCAAGAAGATAACAGATTTTTTTCACTGACTGTAAGCAGAGAAAAGGAGGTTTAAGAGGCCAAGTATTCATAATAACTGCTTCATCTGGAGCTCAGATGATGGTGTGAATGAGTTCTGTACAAATATGTGGAAGGTTACAGAGGTGTCCATAAAATCTGCAGGACTTGGCCCACTAGTTCTTTTTGCTCTGAACTATAGAGCATTCACTCCAGTAACAGCAGGGCTTCTCCCTGCAGCAAAGGAAAATTCAAAGTATTTGGCCTCATGTGGCCAAACAAAGTGTTTGTTCAGTGGAACTAACTTAAGCAAATTCCTCTTAATTAATAAACAGATGTATTCTCCTTCAACAAAAGCGAGATTGCTATTGAAAGATAATGAAGATCTTTTTAAAGATTTTGTCTTGTTTAGCAATGGATTTTTTTTTCACTACACTAAAAGGTGAAAAGACACAACAGAACAGAGATTGAGTCAACAGATATGTTAATTGCAAAAAATTTGTGATAGTGAATTGAAATACATTTTGGAAAATAACATCAATAAGTTAAAAGAATGAATAAGGTAAAAAGAGAGATCCGTGGCAAGAAAAACACACTGGTGCAGGAGGTCCTGGTGCTTTCCCTGCCTTTAACACACCTCCCAGGGATGTGTCTATTTTTCCTGCACTGGATCCTGTGGAAGTGGATGTAGTTCCACTGATTTCAGGGCCGTTGTGCTGACTGACACCTGCCAGTGATGTGACACCTCGGTGTGCAACCCTCAGACATTAATGAGGCAAAACAAAGCCATTTTCCATGGAAAGTTAATTTGTAAAGCCAGGATACAGGATTTCCAAGTGTTTGTTATTTATTTGGGAGCTCACGTTTTCTTTCCTTTTGGCTTTTTTTTTCTTAAAGAAAAAGTTTCCTCTCCCCTCACTCATTGTCTTCTCTCTCAGCTACCACCTTGGTTTGGGTTAATTTCCCTAAACAGAGACATAAATACCATATCAGCTTTTCTCTTTCTTGGCTCTGAGTCAGGCCTGCTGTGCTGTGAGAGCTTGTGGAGCTGCAGAACCTGTCTCTGCTACAGCAGCTGCACTTTACATTTAGAAAAGGAGTCAGGAAAGACCTATCTTTTTTTTTTTCCTTTTCTTTTTCTTCTCTTCAAGCCTTCATTAATCATATAATTTAACCAAAGAAAAATCTAAAATTTAAAAAAAAAATAAAAATAAAACAGACTGGGGAAAATCAACCAAATCAAAAGGGAAGGGAGGGATGGGACGAGCACTTCTCATTTCTTCCAGCTTGCAACATATCTTTATTCTCTCAGGTAAAAAAAGCCACCAAGAACCAGGAACATATGTAAGAGGGAAAAATCTTAAAAGAGTGGTGTGAAAAAAGTCTGGAGAAGATCTCTCCATTATCAGTTCAGGTTTCTGGTGGGACTACCAAGGAGTGAAACTGTGCCAGTGCTCAGCAGGGTCTGGGTGGCCAGTGTGGGGTTTTGCTTTGCTGGCAGGCACCAGTGCAACCCACGGGCAGGAAACAGGGAAAGGGGTCTTCTGCAGGAATACTTTTGGCATGCTTTATTAAAGCAGAGAACATTTCATCCACCTCCACTTACCCTTCCTCAGAGCCCCCCAAAAGGCAGTAGAGCCCCTACAGTGAGGACTGTTTATTTTCTGCTCAGTTGGAAAGCAAAGGTCCTATTACTGTTAAAGGGAGTTACAAGTATTCATCAAAGAAAGAAATGACCCATAAAGGCAGTTAAGTTGGTTTTATTCCTGCTGCATAAGTCAACCTCTTTTCTATATATAAAATGATGGGGTTAGAAAAGGATATTCATTGGGCAGTCCACTGATTTGATTGGCTACACTTCCCCAAGTACTTTATAATTTGCAGTTATAAATAAGTATGTTTTTAATAATCAATTGGTATTTAAATAACATACAATAACTGTCTTATTAAATCCCACTTTTTAGAATGAATAAGCAGTTAGACATTAAAGACATGGATACCAAACAGCCACAGGATTTCAGACTTTTCTTTTTTCTATACAAGCCATAAATATCAGTATGGAATTAGCTGGTTAGCCAAGGCCCTGGATGAAGCCAGCAGAAGACCCCGCACTCTGATGTTGCCTTTAAGTGATCACATACTTTTCTGGTACGATGACTTTTTAAACAATAACCACATGTTATTTTCTTTGGCCACCTCTTACAGTTCGAAAGGGGCAGCCTCAGACTCCAGAGTTGAAGTAAAGTAATGTGTCCTCAAACCAGAGCCCAAAAGCAAGGACCATCTAATAGCAGGTTTGAGATGCTTGGTCTCAGTCAGCTGGGTCCACACTATTTCCAGCTGTGAAGTTCATGCATTGCCTCAGGAAGGGGAAAAAAATTCCCATTTCCCAAGAACTAAAAGTCCTACATACACAAGTGATTGGCTTTGTCTTTCTTTGAGAGGACACGTGTATACACAAGCACACTCTTTTCCCTTCATGGTGCTTTTAGTTCAGATTTTAGAAGGAGCAACTGAGCAGGGATCAGCCTCAAGTCCTGCCCCTCTGTCAAGGACTTGTCTAAAATGGGAATGGAGAGTCAGGAGCAGGAAAAAGCAAACCTACCCTGGGTGTTTGGAGGGAGAGGAGATGGTTTGGCATCGTGGCACCTGGCCCTGGGTCAGCTGCAGCACCCGAGTCCCTCGGTGCTGGTTTGCCCTGTGATGGGGATGTCATTCCCAGGGCAGGCAAGAAGCCAGCTGTGTTCCTGAAACTCCATGTTTTTCCCTGGATTGCTGCTGGAGGCAGATATCACCCTGCACCCTGGGCTGCATGGGATACCCCGTGGCAAGCAGCTGCCAGCTTGCTGCTGATAAAGCAGTTTCTGTGTTTCAGGCTGTTTCTCAGCCCTCCCCAGCCACTAAACATCATCCACCTCCAGCCCTCCAGATTCCTTCATGGGCCACCGGACCAGGCTGAGATCCCAGGCCTGGGCATGAGCTCTGCAGGTGCAAACTGGGGGAGGAATTCAGCGTGTCTGGGAGGAACCAGTTTGGAGCTTGACCTCCCCTGGGTTAGAGAACAGCACTGGATCACTGCTGGGAATTGGACCAGTATCCTCCTTTGGTTCCCAAACTTCATCCCTCCTCCTCTGGTCTCTCAGGGCAGGCTGGTGGTATTGACCTAAACCTCTCTTTCGATCTGAAGCTGGTTGGGAAGAGAGGCACTTTTTGGTGGCAGAAGTGGGTGAGCTGACAGTGGGTCCTGGGGCAGATATCCACACAGGTCAGGACATTCCGTGAGTGCTGGATTTGCTCCTGTCCCTCACCCACAGCCAGCCCCCCACACCTCCTGCCTCCAGCAGCTCACTCAACCCTAGCCTTCCTTTTCTTTCTTTATTTTTTTTTCTTTAATTCTTTTTGGGTTGGTTTGTGTTTTTTTTTCTTTTAACCCCCAGCTGACCCAGATTAACTCCCTGGCACAGAGCCCCTCTGGAATTTATCACCACTTCACCGTACAGTAAATCAAGGCTGCGGGGCTGTGCTGCTGGTGACCCACACCAGAGCATGCTCTGCCAGCTCCTGACCATGCTCTGCCAGCTCCTGACCATGCTCTGCCAGCTCCTGAACATTCTCTGCCAGCTCCCACAGCACCTGTGGCACCGACAGTCCAGCCACACAGCCCAGCAAACACACACACATCTCCCATCCACCACGTTCTCCCTCCAGAGGACATGACCAAATCACAGATAAACTTTACTGGATGCTTGCTCCAATAACTTTTCCCATCACACTTTTTTTTCCCCAGTTATTATTTTTTCAGCCCCCTCCCACTGCCCCCCCCTCCTTATTTTATTTTAGGCGCCTCTGAGAGTTCAACTGTCGCCTGAGGCTTCAAACTAATTTTCTCTTCAGAAATGATTGCAGAAAGCCGCATGCATAATAAATCCCGTTATTGCTCTTGTTATTAAAATAGGTTGTTAGGGATGTGGACTTGGAGGCCTTTTTGTCTGATGACAGCAGTTCTTCTTAGCTTGGCGCTTATGGCTTATTGACTAAGGCTGCCAGGTTCAAAAAAAAAAAGAATAAGGAACGAAAATCAAAAAGAGAAGGAGCCATAGCTGCTGTTTAATAGTGAGAAAGTTGGGATGATTTGAGGCGGTTCTTTTAATCATGTCCATGGGCCGTGTTGGAAAGACAGTGAATTTCCAGCAGCTCCGAGGCTGTACCGAGGGCCCACTGAGAGCATCTGCGGTGAGCTCCTTTCTGAGGCAGTGATTAATTAATATTTCTTTGACATGATTTATTTGAATGATTAATTAATAACCTGTGACAACCAGGGCTGCAAGCTTTCACCATGCTGGGCATCCCGTGAGCCCCAGTGACAACCAGAGCTCCGATGAAGAGTCTGAAGGGACGAACAGGCTGAGGGACTGCAAGGGAAAATGAATAGGACCATTGTCCTTTTTCAGATGAGGGGCTGACCTGGATGGCAGCAAAGTGACTTGCTCAAGAGCACCCAAAATCTCAGTGTCAGGACTACTAATTGAAGAAACACTTGTAAGTAAGTTCCTGCCTGGCATGTTGGCCACCAGCTTGTGTTTCCTCACCTCATTCCAACAAACCACCCATTTATCCAGCAACCTGAAAGCTTTAGCAAACCAGAGCAGACCCCCTTTAAAATGAAATGTGGTTAAAGCAACAACCCCCCTGTGAAAATGTATTCTTAAAACAACAAAAGGTTTTCAAGCAGGTATGATAAAGGGAAATACACTGCTCAGTCATTAAATGGAAACGTTTTCTGGGTACTACGTGAAAATATGCTTCATAAAGCACTGTTGCCCTGTGAAACAAAAATCTAATCATAGATGAGGCCGTGCACTTAGCAAGTTTCTTATGCATGGAAACTCTGAAGAAGGTTATGTTTTTACCCAGGGAAACCAAACATGTCATGTCCACACAGGAGCTTGTGCCAGAACTGGCACAAGGCTCATAAGTGAAACTTCTTGCTGGAGGCACAGGAGGCAGGGGCAGTGCACACACACCTGCTTAGGAGCACAGTATTTCCAGTGCACTCCCAGAGCAGACCTGGGAAACACAGGGCATTGCTGAGTCTCCTCTGCCAGAGCCCCTGGCGTGGAGGGGACTGAGGGGAGATGTTCAATGCCCCCCCGACACTTTGCTTGGCCCTCGCTCCCAGAACGAGGAAACTGCTTCACTGTCAGCACTGACCCTGAAATCTCCTCTCTAACACACACACAGATGATGTTATGCAGTGGCTGGCAATTAGTGATTATTTTAGCATCAAAGAAACGTGGGTTGTTCGAAGCATTTCTTGTGCCCAGGGTCAGGATAGCTTTCACAGAGTAGCATCCCAAAGAGGAGCCTCTGGGGATTTTGCTGCCCAGACTGTGCCACTGGGGTACCCCAGGCCTCGCTGTCACTTGGCAGGCACCCACACCAGCAGAGAGCTCAACCTCTGCAGCACAAAACTGCCCGGGCAGCACACACAGCAAGCTCAGGCACACAGCAGCTACTACCCCTGATGTCACATTTGTCCTTGGAACAACCGGATCAGGTCCCTGGGCTGTGAGATGTGGAACCACAGCTCAGGCTCCAGGCAATGGGGATGTACCACCTCATTCCTGGTGCCAGTGGGCTGGGGTTTGGTGGGGACTTCAGTGTTGCTGGGACTTGACCTGCTCTGTTCAAGAACCATGGCCCTGTCTAGGTTAGGCTAAAAATAGGTGCTATAAACTAGTAAGACAACTGAATGTAACAACACAGAAGAATGAAAAGAGCTAAGTCTAGGAAACACCATTACCCAGAGGAGAAAAGTGGTCACTCAAAAGCTGTCAAGACCAGCTAAATGCAAAGACTCCTGTAGAAAATATAAAGTCTATTAGAGCAAATACAGATCCAGGTGCATATTTAACAGGTTGAGAGGCCAAATGTGCAAATCTAGATCAATTAAGGTATCCATTTGAGTGTGGACGCTGGCACTAGACGTGAGTAAATGAAGTTGGACATTAATACCTGAAGTGCCCAAATTGAAAACAACAGGCCTTGGCTTCAGTAAGGAGAAAGAAATTCATGCAGAGCTTCCTCACCCATGTTCCATTTCCAGGTGGATTTTGAAGAATGCAATTCATGCCCCAGCAATAGAGGAACAATTACAGAAATGGAAAATGACCAAGTCATTCTCAGGTATTCATAGAAAATTGGCATCTCCTGAATATTGAATTGTACTGGGTCCCAGCTTTCTATAAATACAGAAGATCAATAATTATCAGGGAAATGCTTTGCTAACGTCTCAGAGTTGGCAGGACTGAAATAAGAAATGCCATTTACATGTTACTGCCTGAAAGAGAGGAATAGTCTTTCCCGTTCTCTTGATGAATACAGCACTTGGCCCCGTGAGGAGGAATAATTATGGGCTGCTCCATTTGCACACTCAGGGAAGGAGTGAAGGAACAAATGCTGGCTACAGCTGACTCGTTCTCCATGATGGACTGTTCCTAGCTTTTGGGGCCCCCAGAGCTGCTCCACCATACATCACATGGGGTACACGGGGTGTTAACAAGAGCTGCTCCTGACAACTACTTGGAGAGCCACTGAATAACAAAAAAGTTTATTGCTAACCATCCAAAGGTCTTGGGGCACTTTCCAAAGGAGATAACATCACCAACCTTGTTGTACAGGCATGGACGGGGGAAGGAAATCACTCAAGCTTTTAGGAGTAGGGTTAGGACATGAACTGGTGTTGATGCCGCTCAATTCTGAGCATCAGACTCCTGCTTGTTTATTTTCTTTGCTTCTTTCCTGCACCTTTCCTTCCTGGGAGTGCCACACAGGCAGATTGGCAGTCCAAGGACTGCAAGTTCCCCCTTCCCCAACTTCAACATCTCAGAGTTTTCTTCACTGCAGCAGACTTCAGAGTTTGAGAGAATAAAGGCAGAAGGGAATAAATAAGCTAGAAAACATATCATCATCATTACAAACATAAAAAGCTACAAATCTGTCACACTGCAGAAACTCTCACTTCATTGTTACTGTGATTTATTGGGGAGCTAATTTTAAACAAGTTTTCTTTTCCAAAACCACAACACAAAAACAAACTGAATAAGCAAGCCAGAGGACAGAAGCTAGTTGCTACCGGACAATTTAAGCAATAATCTCATTTGCTTTGTAGTATAAAAAGCAATAAAGGGCTGTTTACTGAGTGAATAAACACTGAATGAATCACAAAAAGCTCTTTATTGCGATTATACTCCAAGGCAGAGGAGATTATTGTTATTACACAAGATTGCACAATGTGAAAATTTAACTCAATGCGCCAGATTTTCAGACTGTTTCAGTGGTACAATTGTGTTCGGGGAGTACATTGTGTCTAATCTTAGCAGGCTGTTTTGACAATTCTGCATGCAAATCAGGTGGTGGGGTACAAATGCATTTAATTAACTATTTACAGCCAATTTATGCAAGCCTGGTGGCTGGACACGTGTTTTGCACAAGCAATAGCACGTTGAACTGGTTGGAAAATCAGTTGCCCTGTGTGATACATCCAGCCCTGCAGAAGACCCGCAGACCTGCAGTGAGGAGCCTCCCAGCCGCGAGTTCAGCCTCAAGGTGCACGGTGCCTGCTCCTCGTGGGGCAAACCTGCCCAGCTTCCATGCAAAGTTACTTTCAGGGAGGTGGAGAAGGGCAGTGTAAGCTGTAAAAACAGCCCTGAGGAGCAGAGTGTCTTTCCCTCTCTTCTCCCCTCACGTGTTTCTAACACGTTTTCTTCTTGCCGGGTAGGTTTGACTTGCAGCCCTGATAACGTGGTTGTGCTGCAAAAGCTAAAGTTAATCCATGCAATATTTATTCCTCTGCCCCTATGAGGGTCCTCCTACTGTCAGGTCATCAGCAATGGAGGGAGCTGTGAAAATAAGGGCCTCCCTCTCCTGGCTGGGCAGGCAGGATAAGCTGTGATGCAGCTCAGGTGTGGGTGCTCAGTGCTGCAGGAGCCACCCCCCTGTGAGCACCTGTGTGAGCCCGGGGTGTGTTCAGCCCCAGGCACTGCCTCCTGCACCGGGATGTTGGTTTGTCTTTGATGGGTCCCCTTGGGCACTGCTCTCCTCTCAGCTGGCACAATGGACACCATCTCCTCCAAATCGCTGCCTGCCCTTGGGTGATGGAGTTTGCCAATTCTCCACTGGACTGCTGGGTGTCCTCGTCCTAGACAAGCAGCTGGTGAGATGGGATGAAGACATGGTGGCTCAAAGGTATGTTTTCCTTTTACGTGTCATTGGGAAGCTGCTGGGAACCATCTCTAGTGTGGCCTGACTGACATCTGAGCTGAGAAACAGGTAGAGAGGTATTTGAATTGGCCTTTTTTTCCCCTCTTGGTTTCTTTTTTTAAGGAGCTCTGGTGTTTGTGACTGACTGTAAGCACTCAAGGGCATGGAACAAAACCCAAGTAATGCAAGGGCCCTTCTCTTATGCGTTCATTAAAGAGAAAAAGCTATAGCAGAAATAATAGTTTGTTAGACAGGAAATACAGTTTAAACAGCAGGCTTGAACTTCCTTTAAAAATATGCATAAGGAGGTCATTATGGATTTCTAGTTTGTTTTTAATTGCTTTTGGTTTTTGCTTTTCCCCCCACATTTGGAATGCTTCAGCCACACAAGGAGGAGATAGAAACAACATAATGTTTTATTGGCAATCAGTCTCATCAGACAATAATAACCAAATCCAACTACTTGGATGCAGCTAAAAAAGCCTCATGATGTTTTTCCAGAATTGTAGGTCTGCTCCATACATTTTGTTTGATTTCTGAGTGGTCCAGTAAACAAGCAAGGGGCTAAACTCACAAGAGTGATTTGGGGCAAACAGTTCAAATTAGCTCTGGTGTTTGTCCAGTTTTGGGGGCAGCTAAGTGGGACCCAGGGATTTGGGTTTTATTTATTTTTAAACAAAACTTAAGCAGCCTCCTGACGACATCCTTTGTGAAGCTCACATTGATTCAGCAGGAACAGCACAGGGAACAGGCACTGCAGAAACAGCTTCAGTGCTGATATTTGAAAAGATGGCCTTTTGGATCTATTTTAAGCCAAACCTCCCTTGTGGAAAAGAGGCACCAAATTGGATTACTCAGGTAAAGAGGTGGAGTGTAGGAGGTTTTGTCATCAGCATTTCCTCACCTTGCTTATCTTATTAGCAATATACGGAAAAAGCAAGAGCTGTAATTGCCAACGAGAGCAAGTGTTAAAGTAAAAAAGCAAGGTTAAAGTAAAAAAAAAAAAAAGAAAATATAGAATATTATGAAAATTGTACAGGGGAAAAAACCCACCACAGACCTTAAAAATATCAATTGCCTGAGCTCAAAGCAATGGATTTATTTTTTAAATTGTTAAATAAACATGAGACAGGAACGGAGGGGGCTGCCATAGATGAGAATAGAAAGTATTTTGTTGCTGATAGTTCTAAATCTCCTTTGAAGGTTTATTTTGTGAAGGCCAAAGCTTTCAAGATCCTGAATTCAATTCCTTTGGGCTCCTGGCCTCTGTAAACACTTTCATGAACTACCAGTGGGGAGAGAGGAGCTCTGACCCTGGAGAACAAAGCCTTCATGTTCAAGACACGATTTCTCTGAGTAAGATGTGGTTTTGGCTGTTCTGCTGAAACCACTTACACCTGGTTTACTTCAGCAGTGCTGGGCAGGATATGGTAAAAGAGCTGGAGTGTGAGGACCAAACATTCCAGATGTTTCCCCACTCACATTCCCTGTCGCAGCGAAACTCCCAGCAACAGCCCTGTCCCCCTTCTCCTTCCCTTGACCACAGCTCAACAATCTAAGCAAAACATTATTTTTGAAGTACACCTATTTTTTTCTTCCAGCTCTGACTCTGAGTACCTTTTTGGCCAGGTCCAAGTGAGCTTTAATTCTCCTTAGCAGCAAGGCTCCTTTAGCATTTGCTCAGTTTGATAACTCCCCATCTTACGGGTATATTTTCACGCTCAGACCAAGAGTTGTCTTCTTTCAAAATCCAGGGCTGAGCATTGGCCTCCCTGTTTTCCAGTGGTGATCTGTGGGTATGACAACCCTCCTGGAAGGGTTGTCTCAAGCAGGGCCTTGCTTGTATTCTCCCATCAGGACACGTGGTCATGGATAAAGGCAGTGATCAGCAGGGCAGGAAGGCCTTGCATTCCTCAACAAAACCTCATCAGATCAAGTAGGAAAAAAAGCTTTTCATTGCCAGTGGATCTATCTGAGGTTTTGTGCTAGCATCTCCTGAGACAGGATTCTAGGAATATAAGTCTTACAAATCCTCAAGCTGCTCAGTAAATCTTTTAGGTGATCTCCCTTTAGCAGGTACAAACCATTCTCTTTTTGAAGACATAAGAAGAAGGAGTAAGACCTCCAAATCTGAGGTTTTTTTCTAGATCAAGAAAAATGATAAGCCGCAGAAAACAGATTTTAAAAAAAATCCATTGAATCCATGCTTGTCAGAGCCAACACAGAGCAACCTTCACGTGCTCTTCCCAGCTCTTCCCCAGCCCAGCAGAGAAGCTGCTTCACCTCTCAAGGTGATGCAACCCAAACTATTTCAGCTACACAGAGTCAGCAACAACCCACTGAGGAGTGAATATGGTTGATATGATTGGAGATGTGACCTGCAGGACAGTGATGTTTCTCCTGCAAGAAGGAGCAGAATGGATGTGTCCATGGAGCTCCAGTCCACCAAAAAAGCAATGACAAAAGCAGACACTGAAGATAATTAGGCTTATTCTGATGTCCACCTAGGAAGTGGATTGTCACTGCACCTGTAGACTTCAAGGTTTATTTTTGCCTTTTTATTTTTGTTTTATCTTTTTCCCTGGCACCAACCTCTACATCATCTTAAATTCTGATCAGTCCAGGTTAGCTGCAACTTTTTGAAGTTATATTTAAATGGAGAAAGAAACTGCACCAAAACAGTGCCAATATTTCCTGGTCTTCACTTTTTCTGAGTCGTCTCCCTCTTTGATGCACTCTGTGCCCCCCAGGTCAGGAGTGTGCAATGCCTGTGATTTCCCTGTGGGTCTGTAGATGCTACATAGTACAAGAAATACCTGACAGTGTTTTAATGCTGACATCTGGAGTTCACTTGTTGAGAATTTTATAAGGGGAAAAAAAAAAAAAAGCTCACTTTATTCGTAATTTTACATGTCACAGCTTTGTTTTTCCTTCCCAAATATCATCCCTTTCCCTCAATTAGTCAGCCTTCTGTTGTGTGCAGTGACTGTCATCTTGTGAGTCTTGTAATTGCCTTTTGCAAGATCAAACCCAGGTATGGTACTGAAAAGAAAACCCCCAAAACAACCACCTAATGGGACAAATGCTGCTTATATAGCACACAGAGCTTTGTTTAACTTCAGTGGTGGGAGTGGGCTGGCTTGAAAGCAACAGACTGTGCTCCTTAGCAAACTGTTATTGTGGAAAAATATTTAGGCCCTGCTTTGTGATTTAAATAGTAAAAACCTTACATCTATGCAGTTTTATCACAAGTGATTTCAAAGGCCTTCGCAGCACAAGCAGAAACTGTTCTGCTCAGTGCTGAACTGCAGCCAGCCCTGGGGTGAAGCAGCACAGCTATTTAAAAGTGATTTACAACATGAGGTTAAGAGGAGCATTCAATGCAAATGAACTCACTGGATGATTTCTGATGGCTAACATGCCATTAGCCTTCCTTATATCAAGCCAGCATCTCAGGCTTTTGTGAAAACCACCATGATTTTCTTAATAAAAGAAAAATATAAAAGCTCAAAGGGCTTATCCAGGTGGAGCTGGGAGGGAGGAACTGAATTCTGCTCATGAGGAGCTCTCCAGATGAAATTTCACTTACAAAAGAAGGCAGGTTTAAAAAAAAATAACCTGTCTGGGTGGATCCTGGCAGAAGTGCCTAGACAGGGGACTTTCCCTGCTACCCTGCACTAACTTGTCCCATTAATCCTTCTAATTTCATGTATTCATTTTTACACAGCTTAGCTTGTTCGCTGCATGCCAGTACAAATCATGTTTTGCTCCCTCTTCTCTGATCATACTGCTGCCTCTGACAGGGCCTGGCTGCTGCTGCAGTAACTCATGTGCTCTGGCAGCTGGGCCACTGGGATGCAAATCTCTTTTGTCCCCTTGGGGTGCCATCGATACTTTATTAAGAGTTTGCATCCCTCTTTATCCAGTGAAGTGATGGACTAACTGCATTTTCCTTCCTCTCTAGTGGTCTCAGAGGACAATAAATAAATAGATATTCTCTAAAAATGTCTAGTAAATAATGGCTGAAGGAGAATAGACTCATAATTTATCTAGGTTTTCTTAAAACTGAAATTTGTTTTAAAAACTGTATGTTTCAAGTATCGCTTCCCCTCTCTTTTTCCTGAAGACATATCATAAAATAAGTTAGTGATGCATAACTGAGATTTGTTTGCACTGAGTATCCAAAACTCTTGTCTCAAAAGCTGGTCCATCCACCCACTGGATTTTGTAAATATAAGCTCTAAACCATATTTAAGTCAGGACCTGGATGTGGTAAGGCCTCCCTCCTGTGATGGATGCTTGACCATTTAATTTGAGGGCCAAGTTCTAACGTACGAACATCTGAAGATTCACCAAAGCTTCAAAGCCAATTGTTAAAGTTCACCCAAAGCCATGCTGGCTCCCTTAGGCTGCCAATGCTCAGTTTGTGCTTAATCTGAAGTGAAGGGCAGGTAAGTCCTCAGTGAAGTCCCAAAAGAAGCCACTTCCCACCTCCTGCAGTTTGCAGTTTTACTCACTAAGGGCTTTGCAACCCGCTCAAGGCAGACGAGCCTGGGCCCCCGTGGCTGTGACCTGCCAGCTGCTCTTGGCAGTGCCTTTAGCTGCAGCCCACTCACCAGGCACTGATCTGATGTGGCTTTGGTCCACCCAGAACTTCTCTATCAGCTCTCTTTATTCTGATGGATGGTACTGTAATTACTTGGCTGTAGCTGCTCTCCATCCCCCAGCTCCCCTGAACATATTCCTGGGTCCATATTCCTGGGTCCATATTCCTGGGTCCATATTCATCATCAGCAAGCTGCTATTTCTGTAAAGAGAGTCACTGCCTTCCCAAAAATAGTTCACCCTGTTTGTCAGTCTCACCTTTCTTCACTCCCCCTACCTCCTTCAAGACAGGAAGACTTATGAGTAAAAAAGGTTTTTATTGCAAGTTAAACTCCAAGATTACTTTAAACAGAAGGTTATGAATAAACAGAAGACAAAGCACAGGCCTTCAGCACTGCAGTTGGATCGTTCTTTAATTGTCTTGTCTTTGTCTAGAATTCAGCAGGTCTTGCCCTACACTTCAGGGTGCACATGGCAACATTTGGGAGAGAAACGCAAATACTTGAAGGCCGGTGTTTCATGACTCCCTGCTGCATGCCCACGGGGGTGAAGGCTGTCCCATTTCCTCACATCACATTTTAAGCAAATGTTTCCTTCCCATCTTCAGTCTTTCGGCTCTGCAGAGCTTGCTGTCAGCACCCAACCTCACAGGCAGCCCAAGTTCACGCACTGTATTTCACAGCCCAGTTACACCCATCGGATTTCCCGCTGAGTGTCAGGACTGCAGTGACCACAGACCTGTGCCCCACACTGCTCGAGGCTCCAGTGCTGTGTCCCAGCTTCCCCAGTGGCTAAGGAGGAGAGTTGCCAGTAGGTCAAAACTTCTTCCGTACCCACAGGCCACACGTGCTGCCTCTCCAGCACCTTCCCCCTGGGCTGGTTTCTGGCACTTCCCAGTCTCATGAACTTTGTTCCTTTTACAGTGGAGCCTGCAGCATGAATATTTGCTTTTCCACTTCCTCCAGAACCCCTTTTGAGATTGCAACTGCACCTCCCCTCCACCATCTCTTTTATTTGTACATGAGAACACATCAAACACAACACCTTAAGACTCTTGATTGGCCTCTTCCTAATTACCCTTACCACAGCATCAGTAAAGTAGGAACAACACTGGATATAAATACAGTACAGAGGGTTCAACTTCTGCCCCAGTAATTCTCACCACTTTCTCTAGGCTGTATTTCCTTTAAAGAGAAAAATGTTCTCAGTCTCACTTCTGATACTCAAAATAGAGGAATCTAAATTTTCTTTTAATTAACAGTAGTTTCCTCAATCACCTTCCCATCTCCATAATAAGATGCAGAGCTTCAGTTCTGGACAGGTTTAAATGCAGCCTCCCTGGGATCCCAAAAAGCCACAGTTCTTTTGAAAAAAATCAGGAAAATCTGAGAGATTAAAGAACATGTTTAACAACTGTTGGATGATTGAGCTAATCCTGCCTCGAGTCACAGAGAACTAGATAACATCTTAAGGTCTCTTCCACCTCATCCTATTATAAATTTTATTATATACAACTAAGGATGATCAGAGAACATATTTTCCATTGGCATTTCCCAGCTTTTGAGCATCTGCAATCTTAAGAATGTTCTTTTGAGGGAAGATTCTTGCACATATGGGCAGACTTAATGCAATAAAGAGAAGATGAAGTTGTTTGAATACTGTCCTACAACCATTCCATCTGTGACAGGAGGGTTTGTCCTGGATGCTGTCAGGCACTACTTGGAACAAAAGGAGAATCACTGCCCTGTTCCACACCCCCTGCGCCTCGGCGGCGAAGCGGTTAACGAGGCATTTTTGTTCAGGGGAAAATCCAAAGCAGCTGCTTAGTTCCACACTTGGCAAGAGGCAGCAGCCCCCTCTGCACTCCGTGTCTGCTGCTGCTCTTGGATGGTTGCAGAGCTAACCAGCTGCTGCCTTCCCCGGGCCGGGTACCCCAGTCCACACCAGCAAGAGCAGGGGCAGCTTCGAGGCTGGACGAAAAGGAACGGCAATAACACGCTGCTGAACCAGAAAGGACAATATTTATGCCATAAACACTTCCAGGAGCATAACGATTTCCTCTGTCGCCAAAATTTTGGGGTGGTTAATGGCGCGCACCAAAAGCGCCCCCAGTCTGTGCTCTCGGAGGCGGTGAAGGTGCATCTGCACAGCCCTCCCTGCAGAATTCCTCCCAAAACGAGGGGGGCAAATTGCACAAACACTTCTGAAAATACAGTTGCATGTATGAAGTGCCTCGTTTTTTATGTCTGTGAATATGCAACTTGGACGATTTTGTTATCACGTTTAAAAATAACACATTAAGCAAAGCATTGGGGGTTTATTGCAAAAAAAAAAAAGCTCATGCTAAATCTCTGCATGCTAAGAGGGTATTCACATGTAATCTGCAATTTGGTCTTGATATATGGTGGACACAACTATAAGTATCAGCTGCGGACTAAAATTCCGAGTCTGTTCCTTCAGATGTACAGCTCAGGATAGACTCAAGTTTACTGAGCTCCATTTCTGACTGAAATCTAGAGCAAAAATCTACATAAGTCAAAACAGGCTTGGTGTGAAAACTTTCCTAAAAGCTGGAGTGTGGGTAACTGGTGTGTGCATTGGGGTCTTTTCTTTAAAGGTCTGTCCTTTGCTTCCTAAACGTTGTTAGGAAACCCACACTAGTGAACCAATGGCCTGGCAAGAGATCACAAAGAGCACCTGAAAATAAAAGAGGTCATTCCTAAAAATGAAACCATTTTTATGTGGGAGAGTTTACAAACAGAAGCCAAAGGGTTGCAGAGTTCATACCTGATTTTAGCTCAGAAGTGGTTCTCCCTTTGCACAGAAGGCCATGTTAAAATTTAGCCTGAATAAACTGACAACTCATATTTCATTATTTTAAATAAACTGCTAATAAACAGTCTTTAAGGGGGGCAAAAAAGCATTAAAGCAGGCACTGCTGTTTGACCTCAAGCTGGGTTAGCTCTTAGAAATAACAGCACCAACACAAACTGCTATCAATAAACTCCCCATCCTTCTTGTTTTCCCTTCTCTCTGTCCTGTTACAATTATCCTTCTGATCACTAGTGGCTGCCTTCTCTGCTCCAGTGTTCCTAAACCTTGACATCCGTATTCCACATCTGTGACATCAAATGTCCAGGCCCCAGCAACAGTAACTCACTGACCTTATTCTTCCTATTTCTGGACTTGCAGGAGTAGTGTTCTGGTGTTTGATTTCTTGGATCCCCAGCTCCTAGCAGCATTTTTCAACAGTGCAAGTCCTCAGTGGCACCACATGGATTTCCGAGCTTTTTTTAATATTTTTTAATGCAAACTAAAAGTCTTTAAAACAGAGGAAATTCAGCCAAATGTAAAACCAACATTAAATGGCATTCAAGCAAATGGTACTTGAAAGAGAAGGGAAAAGATTTTCTTACATTCAAGGCTTCTTGAAATTTCTGAATCACTTCTCTCAACAGATTTTTGTTTTAAAAGGAATTATCTCAAATATTTTCCTTTTGCCATAATAACTGTAAATTATACATCCCATAATGATATCAGGTTAATAGAGATATATAAAGATTCAGAACATTGCTGTTTCAGAATTGGACTATTTCCTATCTAAAGAAAATACTATTCCAATTCCAAATTAGAAAGTCACTTTCAAAGGAGAAACACAGCTTTCTTTATGAGAATGTTGAAAAGTCCTGGTTCAATAATTTCTTCCAGAATTCCTTCAAATCTGAGTATTCATCAAAGCCAGCCTTTCCCAGAGAACTGGATAAATTTCACTGAAGCAGCAATCATGTAATAAACCAAAGTCCTTGAGCAACAGCAAAATTCCTTATTAAAATAAAAAATGAAATCCCTTTTCTTTGCTGTGGAGGTGAGCTCAGTGAACACAAAGTGTGTTGCATGGCTGTCTGTTCTGGTTGACTTGTTATATCCTGTAATGCCCAGAGGTGGGAAATCTGACCTGCCTTCCAACAGCTTTCCCAGCACCTTCCCTTTCCATCCAGCCCAGGAAAAATTGTGACCCAGAGAGCAGGATTCCTACAGGAAATTTTGAGACCCAGAGAGCAGGATTCCTACAGGAAATATTGAACCCCAAGAGCAGGATTCCTACAGGAAATATTGAACCCAGAGAGCAGGATTCCTACAGAAAATATTGAGACCCAGAGAGCAGGATTCCTACAGGAAATATTGAACCCAGAGAGCAGGATTCCTACAGGAAATATTGAGACCCAGAGAGCAGGATTCCTACAGGAAATATTGAAACCCACAGACCAGGATTCCAACAGGAAATATTG
>JAWMRA010000050.1:4266109-4294480 GCA_035584735.1 Pseudotriccus pelzelni | reverse complement strand
GGAAATATTGAGACCCACAGAGCAGGATTCCTACAGGAAATATTGAAACCCAGAGAGCAGGATTCCTACAGGAAATACTGAGACCCACAGAGCAGGATTCCTACAGGAAATATTGAGACCCACAGAGCAGGATTCCTACAGGAAATATTGAAACCCAGAGAGCAGGATTCCTACAGGAAATACTGAGACCCACAGAGCAGGATTCCTACAGGAAATATTGAGACCCACAGAGCAGGATTCCTACAGGAAATATTGAAACCCAGAGAGCAGGATTCCTACAGGAAATATTGAGACCCACAGAGCAGGATTCCTACAGGAAATATTGAACCCAGAGAGCAGGATTCCTGCAGGGTGTGTGCTGCACTGCTGTTCCTGGCAGCAGGACTGACCAGGACGCTGGAGCTGCTCCTGGGAGTGCCACACTCAGGCAGGGTTGGATACAAGGAGTGCTGGGTACCAAAGTGGGGCTCACCTGTGACCTGTGGGATGCAGGCTAATGGCTTTCTAGGCCAGACACCTCCAACAGAACAGTTTTATCTTCATGATGGACTGAATTTTGTTGGTAGCCAGGGGAGTGTGGGATTTGTGTAAATGTCATTACTAACTGAGTTAGCAATGCAATGATTGTGCCAGCTGTTAATTAATTACTTGTGAGATGGTTTTGGTGTCCAGGACTGCCTGTGACTGGAGAGACTTTGGGTCTTCCCCTAACAAATTGTGCCAGGGAGATTTAGGTTAGATATTAGGGTTGTCAAGCACTGGCACAGGCTGCCCAGTGCAGTGGTGGAGTCCCCATCCCTGGAGGGATTTAAAAGACGTGTGGATGTGGCACTTGGAGACATGGTTTAGAGGTGGCCTTGGCCATGCTGGGGGAATGGTTGGACTCAATGATCTTGGAGCTCTTTTTCCACCTAAACAATTCTGTGATCTATGAACTGCCCTGCCCTCCCCAACAGTGGAGTCACTTCAGCAAGAGCTGAAGGTTATCTCTCCTGCACACATTTTCAAGATCACATTTTAAAGAAAAGTTCTAATTTTTGAAAGTCCTAAAACTTGGTTATGCTTCCTGAAATATCAGAAATAGTCAGGAATCCCTGCTCAGTCAGGGCAGACCTCTGAAGCCCTTGCTTTACATTTTGCCTGGAGAGTACAGCACCAGGAGAGCACTGAATCCTTCACTGCCGTTTTACAGTGCTGGTTTGATTCTGCCGGCAACCTGCACTTCCACTGGAACTGGGACGGGAACACAGCTCTCCTTTACCCAGGGCTAGTGGTTATTCCAGAGTTTGTTCCTCTTTGACACTAGAAACCTTCCCCTTTATTCCAAAAGGTTTGTTTCAAAGAATTGGCATTTTCCAACCAAAAGACTTTTAATGACAAAATTCCTGAGCAGCTCTAATTATACCCTATGGCTCAGTCCGAGGGATAATATTGTTACTCTTGGTAAAATAACCATCCAGCATCCCATTCTGTGTCCCTAATCCTCAGGAGCTTTGAGCACTGATGAGAAGCACAGAAATTTAGGGGGCTGCTAGGTGAGCCTACGCTGCTTCTTGGGCTACCCTGGGTAAACGAAACAGCTGCTGTGGGATCAAAGCTGGGTGGAAAATGTTACAAAAGCAACTGGTTTCCATGTGCTACACAGTGAGAAAACTGGGAGACAAAGGATGTGCCACCTTACCTGCCCAGCCCCAGCTGGAGGGGGAAGAATGTCCTGCTGAAGGAAGGCAGCAGCTCCTGGGGCTCAGCTCCAAGTGCCCCTCCAGGGGCCACGCGTGGGCTGGGATTTCCTGGAGCGTCATCCTGGCCTCCCAGCAGCTCTGAGAGCAATCGGAGTTAACTTTCTAATGAGGATAATTATTATTATTACATGCGTGTACATATATAACCCCCCCCCCCATCCCCGTGAGGTTTCTTCAGATTGTCCCAGAAAGAAAACATTTTCATTGTGTGGGCTGTGATTGGGAACACATGTACCCGCCCCGCTCGCTCTGCTGCTAATTACAGGGGGGGAGCAGAGGTTTCTCTAATTCCTGGGCTCTGGAGGCTCAGCAGTCGAGTTACCTGAAGAGGCTGGAGTGTCTCTGGGGTACAATCAGTCACACAGGCCGATAAAACACACGCGGGCAGTGCTGGCAGCCACCGAACCGGGGACGAGGAACTGCTCTGCGTTAGTGGTGTGATGTACGACACGTTGGCAACACAAACCCGGATTCCAGAAACCCCGATGCCTCCTTTTCCAGCTCACAGCAGATGAAAGCACGCCGGGATACCTGCAGGAACGGGGTATTCAGGAATGCTGGCAGAGCAGCTTGTGGCGAGGCAGCTTTAATAGCTGCACATGGAGCTTTTGATTCTGAAGTCGATTTGAGACAAAGCTGCCTTGAAGCAAAGGAAGCAAGTTTCACTTTCAACCTTGCCCAGGGCTGCTACCCAGAGATGAAGATACCAGCGAAGAAGACTGAAATCTTAATTTAATTAACTATAATTCCCAATGGGACAAGCTTGGGAGGTTTGGTTCAGAGCGTGTTTATCTGAATCTGAGCTAAAGTACTGGCTTTCCAAGTTCCAGTTCCAGTTTTTGTTTGGCACAGGACTGAGACACAGACTAGATGTAAAGCTCAGATTCACTCAGATTTGCCTGAAGTATAAGGGTGCACAGATTTGGCCCATGTCAAAAATGCATGTTTACATTTACAACGAATTTGGCCTTTTCCCACACTAAAAGGTATTTATTTAAACCTCTCATTTTGGTCATGTCTTTTCCATCTTATATTTCTTAGACTGCTGGGTCAAAAAGTGAGTAAATAGGTCAAATGTTTCATAAAAAACGGAATACAGAGGCAATGTGGCTAGGACTTGGACTCCAGAGCTCTAAATTAAGCATATTAGCAAAGACTGGTATGAATTACTATTTATTCTTATGCTCTTTGATGGTCTTTGCCTCCTTGAAGACCAATTTTTGGTTTAGACCAAGAAAGGACAGGAAAAGGAAATGTCCCAGCTCTTGGCAGCTGTGGAGATTCCTGAGTTGAGTTCCTGGAAGCACAAAAAACTCAGAGAGATGGGGACAATGAAAACAAAATATGAAGAAAGAAATAAAATCCTCATCAGGGCCCACCAAATTCAGCAGAAAAATGACCCTCACGGCTTTCAGGACAATTCCATGACTCAGAGCAGGGGCACAAACCCCAGGCTGCAGATGTGACAGTAAATTTCAAACTCGGCTAATCACAAAAACAATAACAAAACCAGTCCAGGATTCTTCTGTAAGACATTTAAAGTATCTTGGGTCATCACACTTCCACAGGGGTGACAGATGTGTTTGACCTGAGAGCAAGGCCAGGGTGTTGTGTGACACTGTAACTGTCCAAATCCATATCCTGCAGGGAAACCCTTAGGAAAAACTCCAGAGGGCAGGCACTGAGCACTGGCCTGCTCTCTGTGCCACACACCACCACCGCCCTGCCTTTCTTCCATGGCTCCCTGTAAAGCTGAGAGAGGACAAAACTCTCCAGTCAGCAGAAAAAAATTGCGTTCCCAAAAAACAAAAGGAAAGAAGGGTCTTGCATCAAACCTGCTGCTTCGTTCTGGTATAAAAGTTTTTTTATTTTCCCTTTTTTTTTTTTTTTAAGAGCAATTTAGTGTGGCAAATAAAAGCCCAGCTAATTTTTAAATCAGTATGTAGCCAACTCAGCCACCCAGTAGCTGTGTCCTTGGGCAATATTATTGAAGCACACACAATCTATACTAAAGCGATCAGCTTCCCTCAGGCCTGCCAAGGGGATGCGTTAGGCGAGCCCAAAATATGACAGAAGGAAATTTATGTGCAACTTTTACACATAATATCTCATTATGACTCTCCCCAATCTTTCAATTTTAAAAATAAACGGCCTTTGTAATGATTTTACCAGGAGCACGTCGGAAGGGAGATTGAAAAAGAAAAAGGAAAGTGGCTTTGGCTACAGTTAATTCTTTTGCTCCTCTCCTTCTCTCGGGTTTTTCTTTAATTTTCCTGAAGATGTTTCCACTCAATTTAGGAAGAAATGGAATTTCTCCCCTCCCTGCCACCACTCTTTCTTATGCCCATGTTTTCAAAGAGTGGAATGGCTGACATAATGAAGCCTGTGTCAATAGCAAAGTCATTTTGACCAGTTGGTAAATAATGAAAGTTCCCACTTCATGTGCAAGCCAATTTCCCCAGGGGACGAGAGCTTGGTCCCCTCCCAGGCCATCCCTCTCACACTGCTGGGACTGGAGGCAGATGCTGCTTGGCCAGGAAGCACATACACTTTTGGACGCTAAAGAACAATCATGTCAGCTGGTGCTTGCAGGATCAGGCCCAAAGTGGACTTTAAAAAGCGTGGAGTAAATAAGTGTGCACAAACACGAGGGGGAAAGCCCCAGCGAGGACTGATCTGCAGTACACCAGTGCCAGAGCTGAGCTCCAGAGCTTGGGTTGATAAAGGAAGGGTAACACTGTTCCTTCCTTCTCCACTGAGATGCCAATTGTTGCGGGATTTTCTACTGTTTCACTGTGGGCATCAGCAGGAATGACTCCGTGTGCTACCCACACTCCACAGCCTGAGGGGGGGAAAGTACCTGGAGTGAGAATCAGCTGGGAGCGTTTTCGGGAACAACCTCCTCCCTGGGGGGGGTAAGGAAAACAAACAGAGCCAAACTCTCACAGTGCTGCTGGTGGCAGAGTGGGATGTTCTCAGAGTGGAAAGCAGTCACTGCCAATGTACACCGAGTGTGGGGAGAGCGCTCCCAGGGCGGGCTGAGGGCAGGCCACCACTGTCAGGCAGAGAGAACTGGACCAGATGTAAAAATATCTTAATCTGTAAAAAATAAATAAATTAAAAAAAAAAAAGCAAAAAGAAAAAGCTTTTTTTTTTGTTACCCAGCACTACACCATGTTGTCTTTGCATCCCAAATTCCCCAATATCTTCTCAGGAGACAACAGTTCTTGTGCCTGTTTCTCTCTGGTTCATCTCTTCCCCCCTCTGAAGTCCAGGACAGGGCCCTGCTTTTAACCACGTTTGCTACATTCATTCCTACATTGCTGCTTGCTTTTCCACAGGACTGCTTGGGTTTCAGTTTTGATGTGCTTATGAAACCAGTAGTACAGCTGTTGGTACCAAAAATCTGTAAATACCTTCCAAAGGACTCCTCATTCTTCTCATCAAGCCGACATTTCTCCAGTGTGTCCATCAATACCTGCCCTCATGGAGCCAGTGGGTGATCCCATTCCTGGGGTGGCTTTCAGCCACTTCTTTTCTCTCAGGGATGAGTCATGAATTATTTGAGTAATTCTGGAGAAACTGTAAAAATATTAAAGCTGGATCCTGAAGTAAATGAGAAGAATGTATACATATTTAGTAAATGGCCATGACAAAAATAAGGTCAAAATCCACAGATAGTAGAATAAAATGTACTCATTTTTGCAAGAAGATTGTGTATTTTCATTGTACTTCTGATGTATTAGTTCTACCTTTCAGGAGATAACTTGGTTTAGGCGACGTAAAAAACCCTCTCGAACCAAAGGCTTCAATTTCTGTGGGAATACAAAGCGCTGGACACATCCCAAGCCCATTTTTCCATTTGCAGCATGAGGAGTCTTTTGTATTGAGTTGTTATAATTGCATCCTCCACTACAGAAGTCAGGCTTATCTCTGACATATTTCCTACATGGGATATGAACACATATTCTTTCCAAATGCATTGATTTCCAAAAGAAAAGACTGACTAGAAAGAACATTAAAGAAAATTTAAGAAAGGACATTTAAGAACACTGAAAAGGGCAAGAGGCTGGGAATGAGGACAGAGGAAGAAAGGAGAGCAGAGTACACTGTGGTGGGGCTATTTCAGCCTCATCTTCTCTTTTGCAGACCTCCTGTCCCAGGCCAGTGTCAGACTTTTACTCCTGGCAGGCTGACCACAGAGGGGACCTGGCCTGGCACTTGGTCGCAGTTACCTAAGGCAGCCAAAAAGTTCAGTGACTGCTTGTGGTTTCAAATCCCAGAACCCGTAAAGCACAAACACAGGTTTCAAATGCGAGGCTGTGACCTCTCCACTCGCCAATAAAACATGCCCAAAGTCATAATAAACAAAACATTACAATTCAGGGTGGCAAGGCATAAACCAGTCATATGTATTTTCTTTCTGGCCACTTAAGCAAATCTTAGCCTTTACCAAAAACTACCTCAGTGAACTAAGTTAGCAAAACAATCCCGATTACAACATAGGTTAAAAAAAAAAAGTCAAATAAACTTAACCTAGAGTTTCTCATGGGATGTTTTATGTTCTTGTTGTTGCAGAGTAGAATATGGGCCAGGATAAACATGGAAGGGCCACAAGTGTGATAATATAATGACACCTTTTATTAGCTGAAAGAAGGAAAAAGAATAACAGAACTTTCGATACATCAAAGGTCTTTTTTCTTCACTTTCAGGATGCAGAAAGGAAAAACCACAGCTTGTATATTCCTGACAATGCTCATCTTGTCAGGAGCATGAACTCCCGTCGCTGGTTTTTCATGTCTCTGGACAGACAGCGAGGGAGGGGCGAGACGAGAAGAAGAGTGGCTTTGTAGGACTGGAAGGACCTGGCAGCTGGTTACACAGGGATACGAATTTCCAGGTCACACTTAACAGCACGAATAATAAACTGCAGGGAGCTGCTGGCTCCTCTCAGGGTGCCACTGGGGTAACCCCATTCAGCTGTTTTCCGATCGCAGCCAGGGAAGGAGCACAGGCAGATTTTTAGGAAATACTGACTTTTGCAGGAAATGAAGATGGGCATTCCTGTGTGTCTGAGGCTCATCACAGAGGGGACAAGATTCAGAGCTGCTGGATAAAACAAAAAACCCCAGGCAAAACAAATACGAGGAGATAAACCCAGGGGTAAAAGAGATGTGCTGACGCTCCGGGGTCTGCTGCCTATTATCAGACGCAGCAGAGTTGGTGCAGTGGGTTAATGATTTCTTCTCCATCCTCTTACATCTTTTTCAGCCCCTGCCATCATTTATTATAGCATCCTTACTTTGTTACTCAGATTGACAGAAGGGGAATAAACTTTACCCTGCAGGTGTTTTCAGGAGAAAATATCTTTTCTCCAGGAACTGGATACTAGATTTGGTGAGTAATAGCTATTTTTTCCCAACAGTTCATGACACTGTAGTAGCAGACACTTTTTGCCTGGGTATTTCAGATATGCCCACCTCTGCTAAAAACCATACTGTAAATACACATTTTTAAATGTAGGACGTATTTCACAGCAGTAGGTTAGAAAGCACATTAAAAGATCTGTCCCTTACATCGATTTCAAAGCATTACATTTTGTCATCCTTGGTGCAGACAGACCAAGAAGCTTAAAATGTATTTATCACACAAGAACCAGATTAAGTCCATTTTACCCTTTCAAAGTAGATCTCAAACTTCCTTAGCAATGATGACATTTTTTTCAATTGACTAAAATAAAAAAGGGATTAATAGGATTTAGGGTGAGTGGAAAGACGGAGCCATCTCTAAAGGAGATTTCAGAACACAGGCAAGTGAGAGGAGATGGAGAGGCCTTTCCCAACACTTTGCTTTCTTGTTAATACCCCACCTTCATTTAGTGCAAAACTAATGCCAAATCACTTCTTCCTCTCAATGTTAGTATAATATATAAAATATGTGCATAAAAATGTGCATAAGACATGTATATAGGGATTATATATACATATATAGAGAAGCAGAAAGGGAAAGCATGAAGAGCCTAATGCAGGCAGGTATTTAGGAGGCACCAGCAAAGTGCTGAAGGAGCAGGAGAGAAATCATCAACTATCAGAAGCCAAGGACAGTTCAGCATTTGAGAGAGGGACAGGAGGAACACCGACACCTCACAGTGGTTGCAGTGGCTGATGGAGAAGCTACAAGCCTTGCTTGCTGCAGGAGTAAACTAAACAAAAATTCAAACTGTTTAGGGATTATACTGCTTTTATTTAACAATTACTCTGCCAGTAATGCTAACATGAGTTAGATGTTCTCTTTTGTGGAAGGTTCACCACTGGCACATGGACACAGTGAGAATGCCTGGTTGCAAAGTACCTCTGATATCCAGTTTACATATGGGCAATTTCATAGTGCATAGGCTTTTTCCTATTTCTTTGCCACAGAAAATTTTGGAGGATGAATGTTTTTGGAGAGAAAGCTTATGATGTAGGCCAAGCAACATGACGTACAACATCAGCTTTATCTAAGTGCAGCGGACCTTTATCCAGCCCTGAGTTAAAAGAGTGCTCTTTGCAATAAACATAGTTTAAAAAAAAAAGGGAAACCCATTTTGTTGCCAATTTTGAGGTGGGGGGGATGGCTTCTACCATAAGAGTAGCTGTAGTTCACCTGTGCACATGTTGCTGCTTACACAAGAGCTGAAATGGGCCTTGCTACGGGAACTGCAAAAGAAAGCGAAATACATGAGTGATCTAAAGCACTATTTATTGTAGCAGCTTTGGGTCATTCCACAGGTCACGTATTTGCTTTACTGGATTAGCAGTGAACACACGTGTGCATCACACCACACAGCAAATTCTTGCCTCTTTTGGTCTGGTTTTTTGGCAAAGCAGCAAAAAACCCACCCCGTTTCTCCTTTACCAGGGCAGGACACTGACAGAAAGCTTTGCCCCAGCACCTGCCAGCCTCATCCCAAATCCCTGCCCAGCCCTCCTTCAGCCATGCACAGGTGTCCCCTCGTGTCCCACTGTGGTCCCGTTAACCTGGGCCACTGCTTCAGGCTCCCCCTCAAGCCATTCATGCCACGCAGACTGGGCAACCAGTGACAATCCTGATTTTATGGAAATCAAAGACAAATCTCCCATTTCTGGCAAGATTAGCTGCCCTAAACCTCCATCACCGGTGCAGCTCTTTAAGAGCACAGTAATTCTCCACCAAATTGAATCTTCCCTGACAATTGGCAGCACATCAGAGACAATTCACAGGCATATTTTTTCCCCTTTCCTAACAGGAAATAGGGCTTGTGTTACATTTACAGTGACCTGGAGCTCCGGGGGCAGACTAATATCTTACCTAAACAAACAGACAGTATTTCTTCCCTGATACAGGCAGATGGAAGGAAAGCCAGCTTGGCTGTGGCCTTCCCAGCTCCCAACAGCAGGGTGGGAGGTGTCAACAACACACAAACCTGCGAACACCAACTCAAGGACCCTCAGCGCAGCCCAGGATGACGGTTCGGGAGGTTTGGAGCTGCGGGTCATTGTTTGCACTTGGTCCTTGTTTTTGTTTTAATGAAATGACCATTGTCTCATCTCCTGTGGACCTCAACAGGGGCCTCTCTCTGAGTGTGAGCTGGGGATTTCATCACTCAGCCCATGGGAAGGCAGAGGAGACCCAGACAGCCCCTTCTGCCAAACCTCTCCACCTCCCTGGAGTCTGCAGCGTTTTCCCAGGAGGCTCCCACTGGCCTTTGTGGGGACAGGGAGATAATGCTGGGCTTTATTTGTGGTGGATTTAGAAAAGCAAACTCCAAACTGTGTGAAATGACTCTGGGGGACAGTAACTTGCAACAGATGTCATGATTGTTCAATGTCCGACTGACGAGAGAGCCTTCAGAAATAATAAACGCCTACATGTGCTTGCAAGACAAATAGTATTCAGATACTATTTTTCTTGGATTTCCCTCCCCGATACACTACTGTCTGCTTTGACCTGAAGTGATAGCCTGTTCATCCCTTGTAAAAATCAGAGAAACAAACCCAAACTGATGGGGAAATCTGCCGATTGCCAAACTCCACACCACGCGTGCACCGCGCTAACCACGCACATGAGAAGCAGAAGCGAAGTTTCACACCCATTAATTCCAAATGCCAAAGGCACCAGAAAATCCTGTTTCAATGGCTCGCCTATCCCAGTAATAGGATTCACCTCTCTGCTGCCCAAACCCCCACTCAGCTCAGCAGCAGCTCCTGTCCTGGTATAACCAGGCTTTGCACCACATCCTCAGCTTCCCCTACTGCGCACAGGATCAGGCCTGCTGAAGATCCCGTGCCATCAGGACACCCAAGGAGAGCACAGTTCAGAGCTGAAAGCAACGTCTCCCAGTCTCAGATATTTTTGGCTTCCAAAATACAGTGAAGAAAGGAAACCTCTGCAGCTCCTCCCCTGCACGTCTTTGCCCCCATGGCAATGAGGGAGATACAGCGAGGTGGAGGGACCCCTGGTAATTCAGGGTTAGCACCAGTGCAAGGGAGTCCCTCTGTGCAACACCTTCCCGAGCCCTGACCCATCCCATGGGATTCCTCTCTGCATCCAATACAGGAAAAAATATGCTTCAGGCTGCTGAGGGTCAGACAAAGTCTGCCTTCACAGAGGAAACCAGAATAGTGGCAGGAGGAGTGAAATCCAAAGTGGGATAAATGTCTGTAGCAGAAAATATTCTCTCAGGGAGCAGCACAGACTCAGTGTCAGGCGAGGGAGCGATGCTGCTGGAATGACTGGCTCTAGGCTGTTGTTTTGGCTTTTCAGTGCAACCACAAGTCTGTTCATGTTAGGCACAGACCTCTCTCTCCCTGGTTATTTCCAGGAATCAGCCATCAGCAGTTGACAATTAGGAGAGCTGTGAGAGCTGTGGCTGCCCAGTCTCCGCAGGTCTGAGGCTCTGGGTCATTTTTTTTTTGCAAGAGAAACAGCTGTTGACCTTCAGCTTTCTGTGTCACTCGTGGCCATGGTGCTGGACAGGGGTATTTTAGGATGGCCATATCTGTTTACACCAACAGTTACAACATATCCCCTACAAATCTCACTGTTAGGTGGACAAGCAATGTGCCAGCCAGCCATCACTCCCACTTGTGGGGATGCTCTCTAATCACCCCCTTCGGTAATTCCGCTAGTCCAGGGTTGAATTTGGGAAAGCAAATGAATTCTAACTCCCTGAATCTATTTTGGGGCCCCCAAAAACCTCCTGCTGAAGCTCAGTGAAACCCTATGCCAGCCTCAAACGAGTGAGAATTTTCTGTGACTACATCCTGTGGTTTCAGCTGCTTTTGCAATTAAGTTTGTGTCCTACTTTCAGTCTGAATTTCAGCTGATGCCATGCTCAGCTCAGATAAATCAGAACCCTAAAATGAAACTCAACCCTCTATATGCCTCTTCTCTGAACTAACTGTTGCCCTACACCTTTTTTTTTTTTTTTGTTATTCTTTTCCCCACCTCGTTTCCAGTCAAGTCAAACTCTCTTCTAGTCACTCCTCTTTCCTTCGTGGCACAAGGGAAAGGAGCCTCCCAGAGTGTTTGGAGGTGGCTACTTGGCCTTTTCTTCCAAATGTACATTAATCAGTGGCTTTGCTTTCAGCCCTCAGGCATTCCTGAAAATATAAACTCAAGAAGCTCTGTTCTCCATGGATGGGCTCTGAATCCTGGGCTCAGTATCCCCCAAAAATCCAGCTGGTATGTACACTTGGATGATTTCTGCCTGTGCAATAGAAGGAGCTCAGCAAACATGACAGAGTTTGTGCAGCCTGAGAAGCATTTTCTTACCTTCTGATAGTCCAGAGGATGAAAAAGTAGGGAAGATGACCAAGCATTAAAATGAAGAGGAGTGGTGAAGTGGCTCACATCCTTCAAGGGCTTCACATCTTTCCAGGATCTTTCCAGAAACCAGAGGTCCCGGGGCAGAGGCCGCTCGTGTGCGACGCGCTTTGGGAGCTCTTGGTTTGTTCTTTTGGCTTTGCAACTGAACGTGTTGCCTCCATCTGTGTAAACAAGGAGCAGGGAAATTAAACGTTACAGGCAAAATACAGGAGAGGGAAGGAGAGTTGAGCAGCTTTTGGCTACACAGCAAAGAAACCTGGTGGGATTTGGGCTTCAACTCAGTCACGTCCTCATTTTTCAATCCAGATGACAAAAAAGAGCAAATGCCCAAAAAAAAGGGGGAAAGACCTTTCAAGGATTGTACCTTCCTGGCCAGCAAGATAACCTGTGAGAACTCCGTGTGATTTTCATGTGGAGGGAAGTGTGCCTGGGACTCCAAATAATCCTGTGATATCTGGGAGTACCTGAGGATCTGCCCAGACTGCAGAGAAAGGGTTCCCCTCTGCAGGTCTCTCATTCTGGGCACCCCCAGTGCATATCCCCGTCCCAGCAGATCCTTTCTGGCCTGATTTCCTGAAGTGGAAATCGGGATTGAGGGAGCTCTGCTCCAGCATCTGCTCCCACCCAGGAGCCGCAGGAGCTGGGGTTTGCACATCACCCCGGGCACTGGACGTGCTGCAGGTCCTGTGATGGAGTTTGGCCAACTGGATTAAAAGTAAAAATATCAACTTACAATGTTTTTTAAGTGTATAAAGGAAATATTAATGATGGACAAACAGCAAGTACATGTAGTGAGTAGAAAAGAATGACTGAAAAAACCCTAGAAGGCCTTACAAGCAGTTGGCATTGATTCAGGCTGTGTATTCATCTAGATACCAGAAATCTTCCCCCAGAACAAGAAAGCTGCGGGAAAGCTGGTGAAGTTTCCTTTTCTTAGCTGTGAGTGTGAGCCTGTATATGGTTCTAATTTTTTTAAGCTATCAGACAATACCAGATGCACGAAGCTTTCCCTGAGACCCTCTCCCTCACACTCGCAGACACACAGCGCCCAAATCAGATCCAAACAGGATGGTGTGGGCAGGACAATGGGAAGCAGACGGCATCTGGTGCTGCAAAGCAAAACACACAAAAGGAAAAAGAAAAAGCACAAGCAAAGTGGTCAAGTAACTGTCTCCTTGTCCCCTTCCCTCCTCCACCTTTTTTTTTTGGTAACTTGATTGAAAATCAAACCTCCAAGGAGATCTTTGGGGCGGGGAGTCAGGGCAGGAAAGGAAGGAGGAGATAACCTGCAATTTCCTAAGACCAGGTCTCCTGCGTTTTCACAGAGGTAATTTGGTGAGAGCAGCTGGGCAGTGGAGCTCTATGCAAGCCCAAGCTCCCTAAAATAAAGAGGAGCATCTGATGCCATCCATGGACTTTGATTCCACTGAAGCAAGGCTCTTTTCTATTCAATATCAACAGCATTTATTATTTTTCTACTTTGAAATTGTCAGGCAGTGAGTCAGAGAGTGAAAAAAAAAAAGTGATGTGATTTATGTTACCCATCTTGTACAGGCAGTAATATAAAAGGTGTAAACAATATATTATTGCTGTCATTCCTGTTGGCATATTATTAAGAGTAATCAAGAATCCACTAGATTCCTCTGTCACATCCCAGTACAACATCTTTGCCCGTAGAAAATACATAAACTGTGAAAGTAAGTGAAACAAGTGCAGGAGAGGCTCAAGGAATACATGTTCCTGGATCTGAAGTCAACTTCAGGTCTACTTTTTTCTCTTTTCTTTTTTTCCATATATCCAAAACAAAACAAAAAAAAATTAGTTTCAGTGAAAAATCAAAGGCAGCTTTTGAAAAGTCAAAATGAGATGAAATGTTTCACACCAGACAAATACATGAGATTTGTCCTGCCAGCAGAAGTACGTGAGGAACCAGCCCTTTTCATTCCTCTTAGCTGTGTAAACTACTCAAAACTGGAGGGCACATGTCACCTACACTGACATGCAAATCAGTCCTGCTTGGTCTGCCAGGAAATCTGTGTAAACCAATGCTGAGTCCAGGTTCATTATACGGACATTTTTACCAACAAGTAAATTGAAAGGTTACCTTGTTGACATGCCAGATGTTATGCAAACTGCTTTTCAAACCGTGGTTCCCATACATCTCTATAAATAAATAAATTAGACACTTACAAATGGTGTGTGAATCAATATATGGTAAATCACCCGTTCATACACACATAGCAAAAACTACTGTGTGTAAACTCCATATTTCACACAATGTCAAAACCTCCTTTTCCACCCAGTACTTTTCATTTCCCTGAAAATAGCTGTCATCTATGTAAATGTTTTCCCTCAAGACCAACTGTTCTTCATGGTAAGAACAGTGCATGGAAACCTGGGTGCCTGAATTAGCACATGGTGTTATCAATGGGAGCTAAGAATCCAAGTGAGAGTTAGGCTGTGACACAGCTTTAAGGATTTGAGTTTCTGTGCCTAAGAGAGTAGATTTGCATGTGATAAGTTCAAGCACACTCAGTGTTTTAATATGGATTTGCTCCAGTTTGGATTAAGCCGCAGGGTATTTTGACCCCCTCCTTCTGCATTTTTTCCCCTCCTTGACTCATCTCTAACAACAAAAATAAGCAAAATATTATTTGTCCAATGAGATACTTATTTGAGACTGACTTCACCTTCTCGGAGATGCAAATCAGGACTAAGCTTGCAAATAGAGTTTCTGTGAAGTACCTGTGGTCCAGAATGAAATAATAAGGGTTATTAACGTAATTTTAAAATGATGCTGCACTCCCTCAGCCCCCAGAGGGGCAGACCCAAGCTTAGCTCAGAAAGGCCTTCAGGTACCTCAGGCTCCATTACTGGAGGAGAGAAAATGGTGCTTGGTCCCTGTTCATCAGTGTCTCCCACTGCAATCATTATTTCTCTACAAGTCCCCTGCAGTGCCTGTGATTTCTTGCCATGCCCAGTTTGCAAAGTATGAATGGATTCCAGTGTAAATCAGGGCAAACCAGATTAATTTCCTAAATCTCCAGTTGCAGAGAAATGAGATTTCTTGGAATGATGGTGATGCCTTCTGCTAGTTGCCTCATCCCCTAATCAAAGAAATGTCATAACAAATCAGGACCTTATATACATTCAGCATACAGACACAGAATGGTTTCAATACACTCCAAAAGGCTCCTCCAAGCTGGAAGAAACCTTGATCAATGCAGCCCCTTCTCAACCAGCTGTGACACAGGACTGTGTCTTTCCCACTTTATAATTCTTTGCTGAGTGCTCATTCTGAAATTGTTTCATAACCACATGAATTTGGAGTTTTCATTTCACCCTTGGAAGAAATGTAGAGTCTGGCACGCTGACAAGTATAACAGTGTGTAAAAGCACAATTAACTTATGCTCCCACCCCATTTTTTTACATTTCTAAGGAAGCCCTGAGATTTCAGAGTGATTGTTTTCACTCCAGAGCCAGCAGCACACGATCCCTTCACTTCATCAGCAGTGCCGCGCAAAGCCCGGGCACCGGCACGGCCGCTCCCGCTGCCGGCAGGGAGAGCTCCCAGCACATCCTGCTCCTGCCCCAGCAACTGCCCTTCTGAACAAGGGAAGTGGCAATTAAAAAGGCCAAGTGGAGTCAAACACAGCACTAACAGGCTCGGGCGCTGTAATCCCCAGGGGTTTCTTTAGTACAACCAACCTTTCGTTTCAAAATGTGGATTTGTCTGTTCATAAACAAGCAACACCTTAGAGACTAAAGATCATACGAAGTTTTGCAATATGTTCCAGCAGAATATGCTGTAGTTACCTGCTTGCCAAGTAGTTTGAGATCTTGGATTCTCAACTCACCTCGACAAAAGAAAGACAGCAGAAAAGAAAACGGTTTCAGACACTCCGTGTTAAGAACCCAACACTACAAATGTTTATGAACTTTGGTGTCCACCTGCTTTCCAAAAACAGTTTGGGAAGCAAAGGCAATTGTGTTTGCAGAATATGATCCCTTCTCTCTGACTAGTGACACCATTTCGAGTATCTCCCTTGCATTTCATCTCCTTCTGGTGAGTGCAGACCCTCAAAACTCTTTGTGGATCTTCAATGTATCTTAGCAATTATCTGTTTTCCTTTTAGTCACCCTTGTATTGATCTTTCTTTGGCAGCTACATGTAGATATCTCACTAGCAAGTGGTGCTAACACAGATCAGAGGGGCCTTCAGATTTAATCCCCTTAATAATCGCCTTAATAATCTTGAGTCAAGAAAAAAAAAAAAATCCCTCCAGAGTTCATCTGTCTTAAATTCTCTTAGAGTTTGTTTCAGATATCCACCAGGCTTGCCACTTCTGAGGAAAAATAGTTTAAAACCACTATCAAGAGACTGTCACTTCAGAACCACCATCCCTTGGATCATGGATGGAGCGAGGCACCCGCCAGGGATCACATTTCCAGAGGATTCAACAGCACTGCACATTTGCTTGGCCTTTAGCACCAATACCATACAGACATTCTGCCAGACACAATCATCTGTATCCAGCCTGGCAACTTATCAACTATCCCAAGCACATGGTCTGAAGAGCCTGGCTGTTAAAAGAGGAACAGGCAGCTGCAGCAATGGGTAAAACTGCGTCTGAAAGCAGAACAAAACGCACCAGGCCAAGCCTTTGCTAGCTCTGTTTAACACGCCCATGCCCAGATCTGTGCAGGGCTTTAAAACTCTGTTTAAATACATAGATAAATAAATAAAAGTATTCTGCACTCCTAATGGTTGCAAGAATCACAAATTATAAGCAAAACACGCCTATACTCACGGGACAAGCAAAGGAGACTGGCTGTTTTCTATTGGGAGGCTTTGCTCTGTGGATACTGATTATTTTTTTAAATTGATTGTTCATTTTTAATGGCGTTCTAATGAAACACCCTTAAGCTCTGCAGTGGTTTGCATCTGTGGCTAGCAAGCCAAATACCAGTATGTTTTGTTTTGCAAGTAGCATTAGAGATAAGAGAGGGTAAGATCATGCCCTGGTTTTACAGGGCTGTAAGAGGCACTTAGGGGCCATACAGTCTCCTGCTTGGCTGCCGAAAGCCTACTCAGGTCATTAAATAACGTGAAGGGCTTATAATAACAGCTGGTGGCTAATCTATCCCCTTTGTACAAATGTTTTACATTTGTCACTATAACCACTGCAGAGACACAGCTCTGCTCTCCCAAATGTTGAATCTTGCCCAGGGTTTTTTTTTTTATTTACTCAAAACTGCACCCTACCAGTCACCACTTGCCAAATACTATCACAACATGATGAGTTATGTATGAGATAAGTATGAGCAAAGAGGTCATAGTCACAGGATCTTTAGGGCACCGAGGTAAGATAAGACATCTTAAGCAGGAAAAAGGAGTGGGAGAGATGTTAAAGAAGCTCTTTCTTTAAACTAGTTGAAACTGTACTTTACAACAGAAGTTTCTCTCAGTCTGGAAGTAGAAAATAACCCAAAGTTTTGTGTGAAGAGGGGAAAAAAAAAGATTAAACCACCGCCTCCCCCCACCAGTAGTTCACTGGGAGTTGAGATGCACCACAGACACACCACAGCCCAAGTTCTCTATTGTGCAAGTCACAACTGAGGTCTAGCAGATGTTGGCTTTCTGCTTTCCAGACACACAGGTCCATATTTCCCATATTTCATGTTTCAACAGATCACATGTGAATGGCACACGAGAATCCCACGCACCAAACATGTGTTGCTGTTGGTCCAGTGCTTTTTGCCTCTGATTCAAGAAATAATATTGCATTTTTGGACATCCCAGGACATCCGTGGGTCATCCAAGGCAAATGGCAAATCACTGCACTGAGTCACTTCTCCAGATGAGTCTGTGACTTGCACAGTGAAGAAGAGCCTGACAGCGAGTGTGAACCTGGCCCTGAGTTCCTGGAGGGGTACCAGCAGCCTCCTTGTTCTAAAGAAACTGTAACTGCTCCCCTTGCACTCTTTGTGGTCATTTATATCTTTTATAGTGGCCTACTTCCAAGTCAAGGTCCCAGCATTAGCCCTCCTTCCACCACTTTCAGTGCACTTTTCCATTTGCAAGGAGGACCAGCAGAGGAATGTTAGTTCTGCAGGTGGGAGGGACTTTCTTTCTTTGGGAATGGCAGGGCAGACACCTTTTTCCATTGCATGTAAATATGTGCAGAGAGCACCTGAGCAGTACAACCCCACAGCTCCTTGGCCAGCAATGCCTGAGACAAAACCAGCCCGTGCAGGAAGATGAAACACACTGGCCTGCGATTCAGAGCACACAGATTCCCTTTCTGCTCAGACTGGTTGCCTTCCTGGCAGTAGTATGGAGAGTTTTACACTATAATCCCTCAGAAAATCCAAAATCCCAAGCAACAGAGAGGATGAAACTTTTCTTCTACTTCCACAGCTTAGAACCAAACATTATTACAGTCCTTGAGTGAAGCCATGTACTGCCTCTGGTAGTGTCTTAGTTTATTCAGGAAGGGAGAAAACTGATGCCTAGAGCTGGTCAAAGTGTTAGAGCAAAGATTTCACCAATATCTCCTTTCTGATCAACCAAAATGTTCCTCAGCTCTGTACTAGTTGCTGCAAAATCTAGTGGTTTAAAACACCCTTCTCAAACTATAAAACCAGTGCAAAAACATTTAGATGTTTAGTTTTCAAAAGGAAATACCTGCATTTTTCAATCATAATTTTAAACTTTGTGGGGTTTTTTTATTTAAAGCTTAAAAAAAGTTAAATTAACAATACCAATTAAATAGACAAAAATTAAAGTAAATTTCTCATTTGGCTAAATAAGGAAGGCTGTCAGCTTTTCAGTTTACACATTTTCTAGAGACAGATTGTTTTGAATACATTCAAAGCTCTTCACAAATATTTTGCTGCATGTTTTCAGAATTGTCAGAACACAAAAATAGCCCATTATTCACATAGCTGTGCCAGTAAGTTCCATGACTGTGAAGACTCGTGGCCTCCAACAGCTGTATTCCATCTAATTCTCCTACTTCAGCTTTGGTTTCCTATTGGTTTGGCAACCCTGAAGGTCCAGAATATCTTGTGGATAACATTAGGCACGAGAACACAGGTAGAATTTAGTCTGCCTGAAAAACAGCGCTGTACTCATGGACATTTTCCATCTCCTGCTGGTCTTCCAGGAATGGTGCCACTCTAACCTACCTCCTTCTCCTCTCTGTCCAGGATTGGGTTCCAGTGGCACAACCGGGCTCTGTAAATGACACTGAAAGCCATATATGAACCACAAAGGTGCCAAGGAGGGGGCAGGACTGGCATCAGGTAGAGGCAGGGAGACACGTGCCAAGGGAAAAGAGACCTAGGAGTGCTGAGTCAGCTAATTCTCAGAAAGCAAGTGATGAGATGGGATGGGAGATGCTCTGGTGACAAAAGGAGACGTGACTCACAAGTCACATGAGATGTAACTGTTGCCCAATGTCCTCTGCCATGTCCTCACAGAGGTGTCAATAGGAGGAAACTCTGCTAGATGTGTGTGGTCACCTCTTCCCTGGAACTCATCAGGGACTGAAAGAGGAACTAAACATGGCTCTGCAAAATTCGTGCTTTCGCACAAACCTTCCATAATGTTGCATTTTCCAGCTCAGGCTCAGCTGTGGAGCTTTCTTTTGTGTCTTACATTCAATATCTATCACCATCATCATTTGGTCCCAAATCGAGAGCTCCTTTGGAATAAATCTCTGACTGTTGGAACAATGATTGCCAAATCCCACTCTGTCCAAGAAGCTGAAAATCTAAATGTAGGACAAGAGAGGGACAGAGACAAACAAACAAAAACTGCAAGAGACCTACGGGACAACTGTGATAAGCAGGAGACCAGAACATCGTGTTCCCTGGCACTGCCAGCTCCCTCTGTAGGCATTGTGGCAGAGGAGAACTTTATTCTCTTGGGCCAAAAATAACCTATATTTTGAATGTTTTGTTGTAAATCTGGTTTGATCAGACACACAATCTCTGGAATGAGAATAAACATAGGCTATCTTAACAGACAAATAGCTCATTGGATGTTTATCTTCAAGCTGTTTGTCCCAAACAGTTTTATAATCCACACACACATGTATTTAATTGCATGCTTTAAATGAAATGGCATTCAGGCTGTGCCTTAGCCCCACCATCAAAACACACTTCCTGGATAACTGAGACATTTTTATAAAAAACGATTTTACAGCTAGTGGTGGACATGATCTTGTAACTGTTTCTGGCTTGTGAGATCACAGGGATCAGGTCTGTGCTGTATCTACTGCCTGAGACAGCAAAGATCTTTCTTATATGAAAATCGGGAGAAATCAAGAAGTTGACAAAGAACCACAGATGACACCATTAAAACTTATTTCTAAGATAATGCAGATGAAACTAAACTTGGTGGAACAACTACAATTAATACCAGCAGAGGCAAGCCCTAATTATAGCAGAGACAGTTTTAGAAGGTAGATGTGTTGGCGTATTTTCTTTACATGGCAGAACTCTGAGACATTCACGTGCAAGGTCCAGTTAAAGTGAAGGCTCTGTCTCTGTTTGAATCATCCCCAGAACTCCGTGTGCCTTTTCTGGTCCCGTACACAGGAAGGACTGATAGTGCAGCCACAGAGGAAGAGGTGAGTTTAATCTATTCCCAGCCTTTCCCATCCAAGAGTGGAATTACTGGGAGGAAATGAGGCGAGCCTCAGCTCAGCTTGCTGGCAAGAGCATCTCAGGCTGTGTGGGGTAGGAGACGGGAAGGCAAAAAGGCCTCCTGAGGTTAAATGGCCACCAGCAAATTATTGGCCTCCCTCAAACTGTAGGAAACAGGGAGGGGTGTGATTCCAAGGGATACCGAAATTCCTGCTCAGAGCAGCAGGAGGGTGATGCGGTGGAGATGTTACCGACTGCACTGGGCAGTCCCCGTGGGCAGAACCTACAACGCCCTCGGGCACACGGTGGGATTCTTGGGGTGTCCTGTGTAGGGCTGGGAGCTGGATTGGGTGATCCGTGTGGGCCCCTTCCAGCTCAGGGTGTTTTATGATTCTGTGATACCCTGGTGCAGAGAAGTGCAAAGGCATCTGAAATTTTTAAACTTAAGTCTGCAGACAGATGGAGATCCAAAACCCTCCACCTGACACTGCAGTGAGCAGGGGGCTATTTTCAAACAGGCCAGGGCAGTGGCTCCCACCCATGATGGAGCCTCTCCAGCACCACCTCCAATACGAGAGATTCTTGTTTCATTCTTCACAGCCTGCAGCTCAGAACACTAAACCATTTTTTCTTTAGATAACTTGTTCAATCACCTCGGAGTAATGGCGAATTAAAGGATTTACCATCAAACAAAAAGTCTGGTGGCTGAAATAAGCTGCCAGTTGCATCAAATCAGACTTCAATTAAGCAGACTTTAATAACCTGTGTGACGGCCTGTGCTAAGAAACCCCCCAGCACAGTGACCCAAGAGCAGTGCTGTACCACCAGCATTGCCTAAAGCAGGCTGGAAAAGGACTGTCTAACCACTGCTTCCCTGGGGACCTCTAGGGAAATGAGATGTATCTCACGAGCTCTCAATCAGCAGAAATTGGAAGAAAAACAAATAAAACAGTTGGTGGTCTCAACTGTGTTTCTTGTGGGCAGTCACCCATGTTGCAAAAGCTTTCCTTGTGATGGGCACTAATTGCTCTCCCTTGCGAGAGGTCCTAGTAAGGAAGTCAAGAAGTGAAATTACAACAGAGAGTAAAGGTCAGGCTGACAAAAGCATTTAGATGCCTTGCCCCAAATAAGGAGACTGAACATCCACCAGAACTCATGGGGATGTTGGTCCTTACGCGGGAATCGCAGCCTGGACTCACCTGACCCACAAATTTGGGTAGTCAAAATGTTGCTCTTTCAGGTTTTTCTACAGTGGAGTAAGAAAGGCACCTCCAAAATCAGATCAGAGCTTGTGTGGGACACTCAGCCTCCCTGAAGGTGCCCATCCCAAACATCAATCAGAAAGAACGAGCAGCACTAACACCTCGGAAAGCTGCCCAGTCTGAGGTGTCCTGAATCTTGGCCTGAGTATCTACACCACTCTGCAGAGCAGCCCTGACTGGAGGATACCTCTCACCTCATCCTACTCTCTGAAATACAAGCCTCTAGTCTGAGCAGGTCTTCCTCATGCTCCTTAGGGGGAAGCCCTTCTTCATGGACCTAGATGGGCCTTCCACTTGAATTTGAGCTTCTTTGAACTGAGCTGCTCTTTCTTCTCTGCATGGACTGTGCAGCATGAATGAACCCCAGAGCTGTTGCCAGGTTTGGGGGGAACACCTTGAATTTTGAATTTGAGATCTTGATTTCTGAGTCAAGCATTAGTGAGCTGTCATGGTTATCGGAAGGTACCAGGCTGGAAGAGGCACACACCCTCTCTGCTGTGAAATTCAGGGAGAAGTATCTAAAGCAGAGTGAAAAAGCAGTTCTGAAACTGCCCATGTTGAAAGAAATGAGCTGAAACAGGCAGGCAGTGATTCTCAGGCACAAATGTTAGTTCTCTAATCAGAAAGCAGGTCATTGAGTGCTTCCCACGAACAATGTATTTGTGGTTATGAAAACCTTATAGGCTCAGTTTCCAATACAAATTGAGTATTTCCACTGCTAGTAAGTTCAGTAAAAATGTGTCTTTTTCAGTGAAAAATATGGTTTTAATTGCATTTTTGATCTTATTTTCATTAATTAACATAAAGCTTTGGTTATTTAATTGAGATTTTTTTAAAAAATTGTAGAAAATATGTTTATACTCTGAGGCCCATATGTAGCTAAGAAAAGATCCCAGATATTCTTCTCACTACAGAGATACTCTCAAAACCTTAATTTTAAGGAGTTCCTAGTAATCAGAATCTTGATCTTGAGGGTTCGTGGGGAGCTGGCAGAAGGTTCTGACAAAAGACATTGCAAAATGGTGCATACCTGGTGGCAAGAAAGTGGTATTTGGTGTGAGATGGACCAGCCTTTCCAGTTAGTCATCGCTGCAGCTTTTCCCATCACAGGCATAACCCCAGGTTTTATTCTCCTCTGTGTTTCCTGCAGGAAGACTGTAAATGGCAAATCTTCAGGCTTTCCAATTTACAAGCGGGCTGTGTCACACGGAACGGCAGAGGACACATCCAAGTGGCTACAAAGAGACAGGAAACAGAATCAGGGACAGTCAGATCAGATATGACAAAACTGGTAATACGGAATTTTTACTGATATCAATTTAATATTTCTAAGAAGGTATCTAATTTTAGTGGGAATTATTTTCTTATGCGACATTTCAACGCTCAGAAATGCCAAATGTTTTAAAAGTCACCATTTCAAAACAAATGGCGTTACAGTGGAAATGTTGCCATTTTTTCACTTGAACATCACTGATTCCTGGGGAATATTTCATTCTACAACAGCTTTTAAAGTTGTATCCAGCTCTACATGTTGCTCTCAAAAGGAGAGTAGGAGGGGAAAGGGGACATTCTTAGCAAAAGAAATGGGGTTTAGGGTACCAGGAGAAAATTGCTGCTGAGTAGGAAGGTGAGTTTGTGCAGTAACTGCCCTGATCTGAAATGCAATGTCCGACCCCATCTCCTTCTTAACTTGAGCTTGGAGGGAGTGTCAGATCCCAGTGTAAACTTTCCCATCTGTGTTTTTCTATTAACTGAAAGGGAAAGGGATTAGCATGTGTACTTGTCACATCTTTTGACCTGCTGCATACTGAGCGTGAAGGCTCCCTTAGAGCAAACAGCGTTCTGCCCCTCTGCCAGGAGCAGCAGGGCACGGGGTGGTGTCTGCTGGAAAGCAAAGAAAGCCAGACCACGGAAAACCAAGTACGTACCCCGTGCAAAAATAAACCCTGCAAGTCGATTTCCAAAGGGTACACCTTAAACAGGGGGAGAGAGAGAAAACATTTGAGAGGAAAGTTCCCCTCCCTGCCAAGCAGCAGATGGAGGCCCTTCCCACGGAAATAGCTGCAGAAGACAGATCGCTGACAGCAACCTCTGCCAAGAGAAGGGGGTCCCACTCACTGCGCTGGTAAAAGCTCAGTGGACGAGAACATAATGCTCTGAGTAAAACTCACGCTCCAGAGAAGGGGGTTGGAGTGTGGCACAACACTCTTTATCACACCAGCGTGGCTCCAAACCCCCAAAGGATCTCTGGTTTTGGAGGGATGATATGGTTTGGGGCTTCACTCCTTCCTGTCACACAGATTCTCTTTTCCCCTCACTGTAAGTTTATAGAGCACTCGTGCACACCCACAGACATGCCTAATGGCAACAATAATCTGTTTTGTCTCTCCCTCCCTCTTCATTTTATATCCACAAGGCCTTTGCTGTGATTGGGACGAGATGAAGTGTTGGATGCTGACACTGATAGAGAATCCATTTGGGGATAGAGGGTTTAATGAAGCTAGGCACCAAAAATCTCTTTCTCAAATGTTTCAGTTAACTTGGCACTAAATTATTCATCGAAGAAGAAACTGAGGGCTTTCTACCCTTCTTTTTCCTAGATGCTTCTGATTCCTTTGTAAAAGTCCCCAGGAGTGTATGCACTTACTTTGGGAAAGAAGAAAACAAATTCAGAATCCCCAGGCCAAACCAGTCAGCTCAGCAATGAGAAAAAAGACAATTACCTGTACTGCTATTGCAGAGAGCCAAAGGAATGGGACAGGATGGCCAGGAAATGTGTTCGGGAAACAGGATCTTCCAAGAAGGCCAAGCAGGTACACCCAGGTGTTCCCAGCATTTCCATGAGAGCCATTACATTACTGTTGTGACCGAGGCTTGAGCATCCGATGTCAACAGGGCAGACAATTAATACAAAATATTAACCACAACTAAAGCCCAGTTTCACTTTTGGATTGTTTTCCCTTCTCAGAGTGTAAGAACATGAACAAGTTAGATTGAGTCCAGCAGTGGACTATCAAGGTAGCAAAACAGATGAGGAAAGGTAAGGGAGGGGAATTTGTTCAGCCTGAAGAAGAGAAAGGTTAAAGATGGGAATCTAACCGGTGCCTTCTGCTACTGATAGATGGCTACACAGAAGATCGAGTCCAACTCCTCTCAGAAACACACAGTGAAAGGATGAAAGGCAGCGATCACAATCTGCAACGAGACAAATCCTTACTTCATTAAAAAATAAATCAAAAGGAGGACAGTTAAGTTCTGGAACAGCTTGCACAAAAAGATGGTAAAACACCTAACCTTGCAGATTTTTAAAACTTGACAGAACATGGCCCTGAGAAACCTTGTCTACCTTTGAAGCAGGCCCTCTTTTAAGCAGGGGCCAGATGATCCACAAATGCCAGTTTCAATCTGAACTAGTCCATGACTCTGAGAGGACCAATTATATTTTTTGCATTGATATGGACAATCCCTTTCTGAAATCCCCATTTCCTACCTCAAACCCTAATGTCGAACCCGAACTCTGAATGAAAACTTTTCCTTTCACTCCTACAAACCAGGAGAGAAAAAAGGATTGCTGAAAATAGAGTCCGCCCTTTGTGCTTTCATGGCAGGGCCTTTGCTTTTCTGTGAGCATCATCTACGACAGGCCATGGCTCTCCCGCTGGGAAGAGGCAGAGATGTGGCAGGAGCTGCACAAACACAGGGCACCGTTACTGGATGATGTGCAGCACCTCTGACTGTCCCACTGTCACCTCAGAGAGTAAATCCCACTCCCTTCCCTCCTGCCACGAAGCCAGGGCATGGCTGCACTCTGTGGACAAAGAGCAGCTTGGCCAGCTTAGTTCACGCATCTCCAGAGAACAGTGCAACAATATTGGCCAAAAATCCCCCCCAAACACAACGTGCCTCGTACTGTCAGAGCCACAGTGGTGGGGAGCCTGGAGAGAGGACAGCGAGGGGTGACACCCAACCGTCCTGCAGTGACAATACTGCTGTCAGCAAGCATTTACCAGGTTGTGAAGGACATCAAACTGCAGATCATCCTCTGGCTTCAGTGGAGCTGGAGCTTCACACTGGGTGTGCAGAGAGCAATATATCCTTTGATTAGCTAAGTGGTAGCAGTACAGGTCTTGTTTGCACTTGACCTTCCCTAATCCCATCCATTACCTGCCAGCCTTTGGGGTACCTCTAATCTCAGTGTAGACACTGTTCTGTCTCCATCCTCCCTGCAATCAGTGCTGTTACACAGCTGATATGAATGGCAAATAAAAAGAAATTGGGCCAGTATTAAAGAATTTCAAATTTGCCTGGCTGGCTTATGTGGACAGTGGTGTGAATGAGCAAGTCATGAGCTGCTCCTCACGAAACAAAAATAAGGTTCATTCAGCATCAGTCTGAGTTCTGAACCGTGGTACATCACCATCCAGAAGCAAACCAATTGTTAGCACTTTGCTTATTCCTTCACACAAACAAAGTCCATCTACACAAACACAAAGTCCTCAGAGAAGTTTCTAAAAGGGAAAAAAAAAATCAAGCTAAATCAACTCTCAAATTCCCACGTAAACTGAATTTAAGAGTGGAAAATTTTTTTACCTATTCTTTGGGTGGTACAAAAATCTAAAATTCCTATAGCCCTGCTTCCCCGGGCCAAGTCAAACAAGGATATTGTCCTTTTAATGTCTTAAAGGCTCTGTTTTCTTGTAATGCCAAATGCAATATTTTTTTGAAAACACTACACCAGAAGTTTCCCAGCTGAGAAAACAGGCTGGTGAAAAATGGTTTCAGAAAACGAAATAAACCATGCAAAAGCTGTTCAGGGTGTGTGTATGAAACGAACATCTGGATTTGGCTTGTTAAACTGCCTCTTTTTTGTGCCTCTCCCCCCCACTTTTCTTTTTCTCACAGCTGTTCGAAGGAGTCCTAAGGGCAAAGAGACAGGTCAATGGACTGGGTTACACCTTTTTTTCTTTTTCTTTTTTTCCAAACCTCTTTGCACCTACGCAAGGAATCCAGGCCACATGTGTGTTTAATAAGTAGGCACAAACACAAGAGAGAAAAAAAAATATCTCAATTCCTGTTGGTTCTTAGGAGAGACACTGAAGGAAAAATAAACTCCGGATTTCAAATTTTCTCTCTCAAAAAAAGAAACCTTATGGTTCCAATAAAATATTTCTTTAAAAACCCAATGGATTATTATTTTTTTAAAAAATCAGGGGGTTTGCGGAGTATATATTTTTTTCTGTTCCTTTAGAGAGCAATAACAAAGGGTTAATCCCTTACCTGCTGGAGCAAGAGGAAATTATGAAATGCCAGTGGCCCGGGTTCACTGAACTGAGTCTTCCTATAGCACAAAATAGATACACACATTTATGTTGAATGGGTCCTTATTTCATTTCAGGCTGCAACTTCCTCAGCTTGAGCAGTCCAGAAATACAACAGAGAACAAAAGGAGCTGAGAAATTATCTGGCGATGATATTTTCTGAGAAGCAGAAGGTTCACCTTTTCCTGCTGACAGGGCCTCCCTGGCACTGCCACAGTGATGGCCAAGGGCAGAGCACCTTTCAGCTGGCACGGGGCTGTAGGAAGCTGCCTCACCTGGCTCTTTCAGACAAGCTCTAAGGGCTCAGTTAAGTCTGACCCCAGTCTTGGGTCAAACGTCTGCACTCCACGTTTCAGCCACCAACCAGGGCTGCTGAGATACCTCCAGTCTCCTGACAGTTAAGTGCCTGGAAACATCCCATTCCCTCTGAAAGAGCCCCAGGGCACCTCATGGAGGCGGCCAGGGAACGAGGCCATGGGACCCGGGCAGACAGTGACACTTACTGTGAGCAAACCCACCCTCTTCATTTAAAGCTCTATTTTCTGCCCCCCGTTAACAATTTCTGTGCTCCCTGTGCACATCCTCACTGATACACAGGTCTGCAGCTCAGACAGAAGGATTGCACGTGTTGGTAGATCTACATAAATGCCCACCTGCTGCTGCTCGGAGGGTTTGCACACACAGGTGCAAGAGTTTGTGACCCCGGTAGCAAACCTGAACCGTGACTATTTACTGACTTCCTTTTACTGTTGCTCCTTTGAGTTCTCCTTGGGGTTGGTCACAGTACTGCAGTCCAGCAAGTGCAAAAATAAACCCCCAGATCCTTGGGTTTATTTGGGGAATCTTACTCTGGATAGAAAACTGATGTTGAAAATTAAATACCTGAGCACAAGCCCTTTGCAAAACACGAGTGCTGGTGCCAGGAAAGAAACAGTATTGCTTAACTTTAGTGCCATAACTCGAGCAAGGCAGTGATATATTCTGGAAAAAGCCTTTGCACAGTAGCCTCCATTGAAAAGCCGGTGCTTGGCAATAGGGGCTGCATGTGCAGACCAGATTAAACACACAGTGACAGCGCTGAGCTTTGGGAAGTCCTTCCAGAGAGGAGAAGGCAATGCTGTTTGTTGGTGTAACGACCAATGAGCCTGGATTTGAGGAACATAAATACTACCAAAAAAAATAAAAAATAAATTAACAACGAACAAGTGGTACACATTAAAAATATCCCGCTCCAATCCCAGCACTGAGTCGCCTGTCCACCCTAGGTCTGTGTGGGATCCAGACAAGAAAACAAATCTAAATCTGAAATAGAACCCTGGCAGAGGAGCTTTTTACAAGGTTATATAGTGACAGGACAAGGGGAATGGCTCAAACTGACAGAGGGCAGGTTTAGATGAGATATTAGGAAGACATTTTCTAGTGTGAGGGTGGGCAGGCCCTGGCACAGGGAAAAGAAGCTGTGGCTGCCCTTGGATCCCTGGAAGTGTCCAAGGCCAGGTTGGACGGGGCTTGGAGCAACCTGGGCTGGTGGAAGGTGTCCCTGC
>JAWMRA010000050.1:4230773-4265430 GCA_035584735.1 Pseudotriccus pelzelni | reverse complement strand
AGTGTCCAAGGCCAGGTTGGACGGGGCTTGGAGCAACCTGGGCTGGTGGAAGGTGTCCCTGCCCGTGGCAGGGGGTGTGATGAGATGGTTCCTAAGGTCTCTTCCAACCCACAACATTCTGTGATTCCAGGAGGTTTCTACGATTCTTGCATTAAACTGGTCCAGTGACCATTTTAGGGCACAATGTTTGGTCAGAAAGGAACTAATTTGTCCCTGTTTTCCCAGCTTGTAACTGGTTCAATGGGACTGAAAGACAGAATTACCTCCAAGTCCAGCTAAAGGTAAAGCAAATTCCTCTTCTCTTCTACCTTTTATTTAAAAAAAAAAAAAAAAAAAAAAGACCATGAGAAGAGCATGGCAGTGAATATTATTTATGGAGCACCTAATAAAAATGCTATGGGGAAATAATTACTGGAAACATCTGACTGTGTGACTGTAAATGCCTGGGCCCCAGTGTCCTGATTTAATGGACCACTGCTCTAGTCTGTTATGCCTTGTGCTACTGACTGCAACCCCCTGCCCTCCTATTAAACCCCTTGCATCGCTGTTAGACCAGGAATGGATTCTGCAAGGCTTGTGGCAACTTTCCAGGGAGGGATAATGTGGGCAGGGGTGACTCTGTGTTCACAGGGAGGCCAGGAGCCAGCCCTGGGAGAGAAAAAGGGCTTCATAAAGGAATCAAAGTGAAAACCTGAAGTTTTTGTGGTTCTGGGACCAAATAATGTTTCATAATCCAGAGACCAGGTTCTTTCTGTATTTCTGACAGGCACTGGTTAGATGTGAACTCTTCCCTCTTTTTCTTTCTCCCCATTTATCACTCACAAGCCACCAAACCGTTTTTTTTACTTTTGGCTGGTTTTTTTTTTTTCATTTAATATCCCTTTATGCCCTCCTGAACCCAGCAGTACAAACCCATGCAGGCTCCCTGCACAAAGGGCATTTTCCACTGAGCACCACTCACATCCCCTCCACCCCCTATCTCCTATTCACAGATAGATGCAAAAATGTTAAAATTCACAAAACACCTTGTAAGTGATATGAAAAAGACAAGGATTTGAAGTTCCTGCTTTCATTTGCGAAAACAGCCCTGAAGAAAGACCGGAGGGCTATCATTTAGCTGGTGCTGCTGACTTGCTAAATGAAGAGGATAAAGTAAAAGGCAGCTCACTGCCACACTGACAGCAAGAACAAAATCACATCCACTCCTTCTGAACCCAGCAGTTAGCACTTTTTTCTTCTCCTTTTTTTTTTTTTCATTGCTAGTTTTAATGTAATATTTAAGTTGGAGCTAAAACAGACCATGGAACATTAAATCACTACCAAATGCAAATTTACCTATATATCTGAACTCCATTTTCTCCTACATTTACAAAGCAAAGTTCTACCATTTGAACTGCAAGCTCCTACTGCATTTAATGGGAGGCAGCAAACTCCAGACATTACTTGGAATATACATGCACTTATCTTGTTGTTACAGGTCTCCCTCGCAGAACTAAAAGAGAGCTTTAGTACCAGACAGTATCTCTCCGGGGTCATACCCAATGAATAGTGTTTTTTGAAAGGATTATTTCAAAGGAACTCTGCAAAAGAATCTAATGACTTGCAAGCTACAGGATTGCAGCATGGGAGGAAGTAGATAATGGAATATGACAGCAATGCATTTTTCATAAACCCAGCGATTTCTATCATAACGAGAAGCCCATCTCTAATTCGGAGAACCCCCCCAGAAGGAGACCCGTGCTGATGCAGAGAGTGCACTGGAGTACGAAATGAAACAGCAATGATGAAGATGTTACTGATGAGTCCCACAGCTCTGTCTTCCCTTCTGTCTCACAGGGTCAGGCACGATGCAAGAGGAGCCGTTGCAATCCCCCTCTGCCTCGGCATCACTACCCGGGGAGGCTCCCAGTGCACGTCAGGGACCTCGGGAGAGACGCAGAGCCCTGGAGAAGAGCTGCTCTTTATCTGCCCAAAGTTAAGGCCTGCATCTGCTCCCAATTAGCAGGCAATTAGGGGAGTTGAAAACAAACCTGTTTACCTTGGCTATGAAGTCTAAAATAATTTGTGAGATGTCAGGACAGGATATTAAGATGTTAATGATCTCGTTTCCGTACTTGCCTGCCGCAGTGTGGTATCGCGTCTTCCCTTCACAGCCCCGTACACGGTAGTGGATTGATTGACCTGTGGGAGGGCAAAAAAGCCCCGGGGTCTGGTTTGGATGGGAGGAGAAATTGTGTCTTACAAACAGTATTAATGGGAGACCTGAGGATGAGGGCGTCTTCACAGAAAAAGAGTGGTTCTTCATTTTTAATTGGGAAATAATGTCATGTCATGGATGACAGTGTTCAGAGGTTTCAACCAAAATTCCCATAGCAAAGGCCCAGGTTGTAACCTGCTGTGAACATCAGGAACAGTGACTGAACAAGTGAACATCAGGAACAGTGACTGAACAAACCCAAAAAGGCCTGTTTGCACCCCTTTGCTGAACTGACGCTGGTGGAACAGTTCTGACCCCAGCTCTCCCTCCACAAAAGCCCACCCAGGCAGGTGACTGTGGCACAGGGAGGCTGTTTGACCCCCCGAGCATCCTGCACGAGACATGGAAGGACAACCGTGATCCTTGAGCTCCAAATTAATGTAGGGGATAGGATCCTGCTTATTTCTGTGTTGCTTCCCTACAAATGTCCATTTAATCCATTGACTCTTTGAGAAGTAAATTCTCAGTTCAGCAGCTTCAGCAGCGCAAGGTTGCTCAAGGTTCAGCTTCTTGGTTTCGCTTGGGTCATTTCTGACCAGGCACGTGAGAAAGGCTTTGCACAAACATATCTTCTCCTTGAACAGAAAATGAAAAGCAGCGTTAGGACTCTGTCTCTGGAATCAGAGAACTTGTCTCCATCAACACAATACAGCAAAAGACCAGAGGAACTGACGGGGAAAGTGCGGAAACACCTGCCTGGAAAGTGTATTTTGTACCTTATTAAATATAATCAACACATCCCTACTGGCTGCCCACATTAATTCTGTCAAACTTGCAGTGGGGCTTATTGCCATATTGACCTTCTCTGACACAGTCATCACATCTTATCTTTGACCCTCATAACTAACCAAAAAAGTAATTCTGGTAAACACTCCACTCCAAGTTGGCAAAATTACATTTTTACCGTTCCACCTAATCAACCCTGTTACTGTAGTTATTTATGTCATGCAAACAGAGACCTGAGCTCACCCTGCCCTCAACAATTCAAAAAGTCCCAGTACAAAAAGTGCACCACAGGTGCCACTGTGCCCTCTTGTGTTCTCCTCTCTTGTCCTTTCGGGTTTTTTCACCACAAGCTAGGGATCCAGCTCTAATAAGAGCCAGGTGCTCAAGACTCCAGGCTACAAAACAGCTTTAATTACAATATTAATAGCATCAGGGGGGAAAAAAAAACAACAAACCCCACAACAAATAGGTCAGTATTTGTGGTTATATTTTTCAGTGTCCCGGTGTTTGTTTTCTTTCCAATTTTATGTTTCTTACTGACATTTATAATGCCTAGGAGACATTCCAGAGGCTAAAATACAGGCGATCTGATCTTTGCATGATAGTCCAAACTTTCCACAAAAAGAAACAGCAGGAGATCAGATCTACATTATACCAGCCCCAGAGGTATACCCTTGAGTCTTGACCTCCTTTGATGAAAAGCAGAAGAGCTCAGTATTATTAGTATTTATTGTTATTATCTTAATTGCTACTATTATTAAGCAGCCCATGAAATATATTAATATAAATAACACAAACACAGACATTTGAAACACGAATTCAAGCACAAAGGAAAGACACCTCCTATTTAGCAAATATTAAACTAAATTCATTTAATACTTTCCATTAATAACTCCTAGATGCATACTGCATGAGTCAGTCAACAGTAAAGGTTAGGATGAATGTGTACAGCATGGGAATGCCAGCTGGGCTCCTTGGTGGATACTTATTATTGTAAAGATTAAAAAAGGAGGCTGTGTTAAAAGAGAAACATTAAACTAATGGAGTTTCTGCCATTAACATTCAGAGCAAGCCAATTCAGCTCAAAAGTCAAAAAATTCAAGCTTTTGCTGGTTCCTTTGCTGGTGGAGGGAGCCTGTCCTGCAGCTGGGAGGGAGGGAGCCACGGGGTGACAATCTGTTCCACAGCACCAAGGATTGCAAACACTCTTGAGTTCTGCATGTGCTGGAAACAAAACTTCTCCAGCGCTTTAACAAAAGCAGAATTATGGCCATGGGCATGCCAGGTCTCCTGAGCCATGGGGTGCCAGGCAGGGATCCCCACTCCGTGGCATCTTCACCCCTCACAAACCAGATCTCGACATCTGCTTGCCAAGTCATTTCCCTTCTGCTGCTGCTTCCTCCCCTCTCACCAACAGTAAAACCTGGGCACGCACCAAGCTCAGTCTGAGCAACCTGCTCTAGTGGAGGGTGTCCCTGCCCACGGCAGGGGGGCAGGACGAGATGATCTTTAAGGTCCCTTCCAACCCGTTATTCTGTGATTCAGCTATTGATACTCGATGCAACGAGCTCAACACTTACACTCCCAGCTCTGGTGACTCCTCACTACCGAGAGTAGTGAACCATGTTTTTGTCAGTGAACTCCAGCGCTGTGACTCAGCCCCTGACACACACAGGGCAGTTACCGTGTGTACAGTAACACGGTGCCATATTTAGAGTTTCTAACCATAACCACACTTGCAAAAACTGCATTAGATCAGCAGCCAGTTTCCCGGACTCCCACTCCTTGTTTCTGACTTCAGGAATTCAGATTATTTGTCTTGTACCAAATAAAGTTGCTTAGGAGATAAAACAGTAAGAAGGAAAAACAGAGGGGCCTAACAATTAGCTTTAATCTGTTCTGGCTCAAATAGATAATGCTTGTAGCAGAAAACAGCAGATAGTAAAGACAAAAAAAATAGCAGCAAATTGAAATCTAACATGAAAATAAACCTTTTCCCTCAATTTTTACTTTTAAACTTTGAATGTTATCCTTAGCAGCACATGAGTAATTTGCAGAAGTGTTGGCCAGTCTTCACTAACTACATTTGTCCTTGCTAAGGCTGCCTGTAAATATCAGCACAGGCAAAACAAGAAGACTCCCAGAGGAAGGTGTTTGAGTTTACACTGTGGCTACTGCTGCTTTCTGCAGTCAGACATCAGGAGGGAACATTGCAGCTGGCTTAGTTCAAGATTTTTTTTTTCCATAAAGAGCAGGTTTGTTGCAGTGTAAAGGCTCTCTCACTTTGTTTCTCCTTTTTTTTAAAAAATATCTTCAGGTATTGCTGGTAGGATGAAGAAAGTCAAGAGACTCACACAGTCGCACAGGATGTTTTGGGATTAGAGAGGATCAGAAGCTCAGGCTTTCATTGCAAGAGAGAGTGTTTAACAGTGAGACCAGACGAGATCAAAGATACCTGTCCTGGGAAAAGAAAGGCAGATAAACATCATGAGTTAGACAAGGTGACAAGTGCTGGGAGAGGGGATCCGGGACATATCAGATAACTCTGACCTAGGTCCCAAAACATCTCCTGCCTGCAAGGAAAGGGAGCCCATACAGGTGTATTTATTATTTTGTCTACACTTGTTCCTTTCCCATGCTATTTCAGAGAGAATCATTTCAGTACCCTAGGCAACACCTGCTTCCAGGGAATTACAGGGATAACACCTGTGGGCTTGGGAGTCCAAGAAAAAATACGGACTTCAAGTCCCAGAGGTGACGGCGGGTCCTGTGGTTTTAGGGCAGCTGCACCACAGGGCTTTGCTCCTCGAGTGCACAGCCAGGCACTGCAGGACAAAGTGTCCCAGCAGACAAGAGCTGGCACAGGGGCCAGGGGGAATTCCAGAGTCTGGGAGCTGCCCTGGGGAGTGGGAACTGCAGCCTTTGCAGTGCCCACTCACTCACCCATTGCTGGGGACAGATGTGCAGAACTGGCACAGCCAGTCAGTGCAGCACTGGGGGACTGCTGGGTAGCAGAAACTAATTCAATCCACTCTGAAGCCAAATGGGGCTGGAAAATTGTTCAGCATATTCTTTGCTTTATTTTTGAGTCATTTTCTTGATGAATGTGCACAGTTTAAGTGATGATGGAGTTTTGTTTATTTTTTCCTTTTTTTTCTTTTTTCTTCATTTTAATAGCAATAATCACAGAATGGTTTATGTTGGAAGGGTTCTTAAAGACCATCTGGTTCCAAAGCCTTGCCATGGGCATGGATGCCATCCTGTAGATCAGGTTGCTCAGGGCTCCATCCAGACTGGCCTTGGCCATTTCCAGGGATGGGGCAGCCACAGCTTCTCTGGGCAACCTGTGCCAGGGCTTCAGTACCCTCACAGGGAAGAATTGCCTCCCAGCATCTAATCTAAATCTCTCCTTTTTAGTTTAAACCATTGAAAACAAAGGACAACAGTAAAAATGATCATAAAAGGGAATGGCTGTTTGGATCAGTTTAAGTGTGGGGCTCTGGAGAACCCTCTTCTATCGATAGCACTGAGATGTTACTGACCTGGCTCTTCTTGGTGCGTTTTCAGGGCAGGGAACAGTTGTGTCCAGCTATCCAGGATCCAGCTGAGACTGAAACAAGAAACCAGAACTGTGAAAATTCAGACACTTAGCAATATTGCTATTTTACAGCAGACCTCGGGGGGGATCCTTTAGGTTGGATCCCTCTCTTTTCTACTCTTTTCTCCACTACAGACAGCCCAGAACTGCTCCGGGTCACCCATCAGCTCTCTGGAGGCTGCAGCTCCAGGAGAGGGGGCTGGCTGGCTCTGCTCTCACTGTTTGTTTTCTGGGAAGTCAGGCTTGGTCAAGTGGAATGAATCTTGTGTTCATTTTAAGAAAGTTTATATTTGACTCTGGTAGGGCTGGGGAGGAGGTAAATGATAGGAAGAGGAGGGAAGGGCCAGAGATCTTATGGGGCTGCCCCCACAACACCACAAGCAGCCCCATGACTAAGGCAGCAAGAAGATAAAGCAAAGCAGAAAAATCAAACATGCCTGTTTTTTCTTTCTTCAAAGCTGAGAGATGACTCTAAAGCTAAATTCAGCCCTTACTCCACAACTGACCTTACAGCCCATGAAAAAAATGTAAACTAAATCCCCAACTTTTAAAAATCATCTTCTAAACTATGGAAAAACAGTTCCTAATTTTGCAGCACAACTTGACTCACTCTGCAGCAACAATGTGTATTTGCTACCCACACCTTGGGGATCTCAGAATGTCATCTGCCGCTGCTGCCTGCAAGAGAAAGTAAGGGGATGCTTTCTGGAGCCACTTTGCTGGGACAAGGCACAGAAGTGGAAGTGGAGAGAAAAGTTGAACCATTCTGGACTTTCACACCAGCTTTGAATCGCTTCTAAACTTCTTGGGCTGTACCCTGCAAGCAGGAAAACAGAAACAGCTGATGTAAATCCATGGCTTTGCATCTTTTGCAGGGCATCGTTCCCTCCCCAGGAACTGTCAGGAGGGAGTATAAGCAATCCTGCCTTGGCTGCTCACAGAGGAAGCAGTAAATGGAGATGCCCTGTGCAGACTCTGTGTTCCCCATGTGGTGTAAACCAAAACCAGTTCCTGCAATTCTGTGCAATAATATAGAAAGTTTGCTGGTTACTGCTCCCATCCGTCTCCTGTGGGTATAGACTCCTGGCCTCTGAGGAAACCAAGAATGCCAGCCTTCTAGATTTATAATCACAGGCATTTGTAAAGTACAGCGTTGCTGTTAGGTGCCTTGAAGTGAAAGGGGAAAATAAATAAATAAACTATGTGGGCGTTGCCACTGGAAAAAAATAAAAATAAAAATCTGATCTCAATCAACCAACCACATTTGCTACTTTGCATCCATGGCCAGGCTCACTGCATAAACCACCCCTGTCAGCCTTTCATGCCTTCCAATACTTCTTAGGAACATCCATCTCCTTCAGCACGACGTCCCTGATGTCAAAAGCCAGACACAAATTAATTCCGGGAATCCTTCGGTGGGGAGACGTTCCAGCCATTTGGAGGCTCCTGTGGAGGCCTCTCTGTGCCCCTGTCGGGCAGCTCAGGCTCGGGGCAGCTCCTGCAGCCAGCCTGGAGCAGCCCCAGGGCTGCACAGGGACACGCCGGGCTGGGGCAGGAACAGAGGGGATGTTTCTGTGGCAGGGTGGGCAGAGCTCTGCTCTAGAGAACTAAATTAAGCATTTCTTTTATTTTCTTTTGAACTCCTTAATTCTTAGTTAAGGCATTAAATCTCACAGGTTTCCTTTCCGCAGACCAGCTGCCTTCAAGGTTTCTGCTGCAGCTCTCCAAGGTTAGGAAAAATAAGGGTGGAAAACAAGGTGGGGGGGAGCTGACCCTTAGTGTTCAGAAGGAATGTGTCTAACACATGTCCTGGGGTCTGAAGAAAGAAGGAGGATTCTTGCAGGTTTGGGGGTTTAAATTACCCCTCAGGGTTAGGTGTTAAGTAGCATCCATCTCTCCTTCCCACATGTAAACATTTATATTGTCAAGGATCTCTGGTTGTGGTTTTGAATGGCTGTGCTGAGACGTGCAGAGAGCTGGGAGGGGATGGGGACCGGGACCTGCCTCCTGACTCACCTGGCCCAGACAGGATCCAGGGTCACACATGGATCTTTAGCAGCTGGCACAGACCATCACAGCACATTTTCTTCCCTCCAGCTCCTTCAAATCATGCATTTTGTCAATAACCCCACCTATTTTTATATCAATTTTATGGGGATTTTTTTTTTTCCCGGGTATTGTTGAACCTTACTTCAGACAATCTGTGGATAAAATAAACATTTCCTGAAGATACATTTCCTTCCTCTGTGCTTCAGAAGAGGAAGAACACCTTGTCCTAAGCGGATATGGTGAAAGGTTTGGGTTGTTTCAGGGAGTTGACCACCATTTGGAGCAAAGCTCACACCTTCATTTGTGACCTATCTGCTACTGTTAACAGCAGACAAGAGCACTCAGTGCCGTGTTCACCCTTTTAGGACCAGAGTGGTCCATACCCAACATCTGCCTCCAAACTCCCTCCTGCCTGGATCCACACCCACTTCTGCAGCAGATGTTGGGGAACATCCCCCACCTGCGGCAAAGACCAACCCAAAATCTCAGCCCCACCAACTCCCCTGGCCTTGGGCTGTGTTTGATCCAGCCACTAACACTGTGGTCAGATTGGTTTAACTACAAGCTGAAGCCCATGTGGTCAGCTGGCACTCGGGGAAAATAGCTGGTGACAAGGAGATAAGAATCTGAGTTGCTGTGTTACAACCAACATCCTACTCACCAACAGCCAGGGTTTTGGAGGAAGGAGGGAAAACTCCCCGGATATTCAGGCACGGCAAAAAACAAGGAACAAAGCCCGTTCCAGCCATCTGGGGGAGCCAGCCCAGCCACAAAGACACACAGAAAAACTGGGAAAGGACAGTTATGGTCAGGAGGGGCTTTTTCAATACAGATAACAACAGAATAGCCATTTTCCATGGGTGAAGATGGATAAAAGAGTATTATTTAGAACTCCTCAAGTGCTAGGATTCAGACAGTTTGTTTAGGAGTTTTTAGAGCTCCACGAATGTTTTGCTTTGTGTTGGTCAACGGACAAGACTTGTTCTTGCCTATTATACAGACCTGAATCTTGCCTTTGGCAATTCCACTTCAGCTGGTTACACCTCAGTTTCCAAACTACACCAGGAGAACAAAGAGAGCTATTTCCCTTCTTACACACCTGGGGCTAAATGCTGTTTGACCATAACAGACATGAACTACTATTAGAAATCTGCCTTACAGACCACGTCTATAAACGCTTCAGAAGACAGGCTCAAAAGCACCATTTCAGGGATCAGAAACTAAATGCAAAGGAACAGAAACTAAATTCCATGAAAGATCTATAAGGAAAAAAAAAAACAACACAACAGACACATTAATTATTTAGCAAAACTCAGATGTCCGCTAATGGCCACTTAGACGGCATTTTGGCAGGATATCCTACCTCCTGCATCACTGTTGTATCCCCGCTTTGCTTTGCTGTGTTTGGGAGCCCTCTCTCCTGTCCTGTCACTGGGCTGAGGCTCTGCAGTTCCCTGGTTAGGAGTGGTTTCTGTTACCATCCCCACCCCTAGAGCCAGCCCCCCAAAAGCCTTCCATGGATGGCTGAATAGCAAAAGGAACCCACCAGCCCTGGGGAGAAGGGAGCTTTGACAGATACTATTTTTTTTTTTTAGCTGTAAATCGGTGAAGCCTCATTTTACCAAAATGTGGGGTTGAATCTTCATCTGCCTTGGCCGGCAGAGCTTCCTAAGGTGATGGAGATCACCTGGCCAAGGAACACAGGAAGGCTGGAGAAGTGACATTCCATGCTCTTGGGTGCCGCCTGCAGGCTCTGGGACTGCAGCAGGAGCGACTCTAAACCGACACTGAGTGTAGTCACTTGGGCAATACAAAGGAAACCTCTTACACTAAAATTCTAGAGAAATCAAGGCTGGAAAATATGTGCATTTTTTGAATCAGTTTTTAGTAAGAAGAAGCTGAGATGGGCTTTTTTTTCTCACAGTGAGTCTTCACGATGATTTAAACCCAAAAAGTAAAATTCAATAAACAAGCCAGAGGGCCATAAACTCACACATATCAACCAGGGAGGAAACAGGCACAGGAATATCCCCAGATGTGGCTCCCTCTAACACAACATAGTGCTCTGATGAGGCCTCACAGACTTTCAGCCACATAAATAAATGCCTTTGAGGATACTCATCCCAGCCCCAACAGGTAGACCACATATGGAGACTTACAGAGTTGCTGCTATTTTCAAGTTCTTTTCTTCCTTTTTTTCCCCTCCATTCATTCTTGCAATGCTCCGTGCATCTTGGACTACAGAAGTCCAGAGGCTTCAGTGTCCCCAGACCACCTCCTGAGAGCTGTGACAACAGAGAAGGAACAGTGATGTGGCCCCTGGACACAGGGGTTGGAGATACCTGTCCATGGCCAACGGCTCTCCTGGTCTGACATTTTTAGTGCCTTCCTTAACCTCCTTGTTCTCCGACTTTTTCCTGAGACCTGGAAGCAGTTTCTCCAAAGGCCCAGCATTCGTTCTGGCAGCCATCCACATTTTGCTTCCTTGCAGCCCTCTGGGCCTGAGGCTGCTCCTGCCTCCCCTCCTGCTCCAGTCCCACCACTTCCCCCCTGGAGGTGCCACTCCACTCATACTGACCCAGCTACAAAAACACGGGCTATTTGTTTATGGAGCACATGGCACACTCAGAAGCAGCTCAAAGGGGACGTGGGGGCCTCCCAGGAGAAGTCAAAGTCCTTTCTGGTGTGCGGTTCTCTTGGGCAGCCTGAGCCTCGCTGGCCATGTGGGGTTTGCCCTGTGCGTGTGTGTGCAGGGGCTGGAGGGAACTGAACCTCCTGCAGCACTGGAAGGTCCATTCTCAGTCCTGAACCAGGTGAGAAGTGGAAGGTAAAACAGAAGAGGAATGAGTTAATTCCAACGGGGGAAAAATTAATTCACCTTTTCTGATGATCGCAGACCCGGTGCTGTATTGACCTGTGACATCAATGGCCATTAAAACCTAGCTTTCAAAATCCTATTTTGTTATAAGGAAAGAAGGTTGTCCTACACTCCCCTTCCCCTGGAAATGCATGCTCATTTCTATAAAGAACCATAGATTTTGTTTCAAAATAGATCTAAAATTGTTTTCATGTTTTTGCCAGCTTGATTCAAACTGCAAGCACTGATTTGGTTTTAAAATTTATAGAATCATAATAAAGTCTGAAGGTTACTAGTTTGCTGGTTGTTTTGGGTTTTTTTTAACTTTATAACCGGAGGTTATATTTCTTGTATAAATATAAAGAAAAAAGGAAAAGTAAAAAAGGAGAGAATAATAGATCAGATGAACCAGAAATACAGAACTGGTAAGTCTGGAAGAAGACTATATTAATTTTAAGTCCTTTTTTTCACCAGAAAAAGTGAAGCCTTTTACTACTATGAGAATTTTTCATGGCAATTGCTGCATTGTCCACGCGACTATATTCAACTTAAAAAAATAGCACTCCAAGAATACATTTTAACCAGCACTCATAAAATATAGTCTTTTCTCCTTTTCAGTGCTTTCTCTCATATGTCAAAGTCTCTGCCAGAAGTTCAAGGCCCTTCTCATAGAAAAGGGAAGAAGAGAATGAGACAGAAGCGAGAGCGAGTTTAGGGGGGGGATGGAAAAAGGAAGAGAGAGGACCAGCCCTAACACAGCAGAACTGGGAAGGGTTCAGTGTCCTGCTGAAAGTGTGCAGAGGGAGCCACAGAAATCATCGGTGTCCCAAAAGCCTGGCCAGATGGGGTTTGTGGAGGAGCCCTGGCAGAGCAGGCGGGCTGGGAGCCGGAGCCGCCGAGCTCAGAGCCCTGCCAAGGGGTCCTGGCACAGCCCACGGGGCTCTGCAGCTCCCCGAGCTGCCCAAAGCCCCTCAGCCCCCGGGGCTGCTCTGCACGGCCCTGCACACCTGGGGACACAAAGGGCACCTGCTCTGGCTGCCCAGGAAGGACACGGTGCCCTCCAAAGGGGTTTGAAGCAGCTCTGACAGAGCAGCACAGGGTGAGTCCCACACCAGGGCAGCCCCCAAGCCCCTGCAGACTCCAGCCCTGGGCTCACCCTGGGCACAGACACTGCCTTTGGGGTCAGGGGCAAATCTGCCTTTTACCTCAGCTTGTTTCATTCTTTCATGGCTGGGCTTCGCGAACGAAGATTTGGGAAGGGCTCTACCCACGCTCGCTACAAGCACGCTGATGGCTAAAAAGGCCAACGCGAGACAGACAAGTCCGGTCGCAAAAGGCACAGCAGAAACCTCAGCTTGTAGGAGAGGGTCAAATCCATTTCCTAATCTCTAGCTTCTTTTAAACACCAGATTATCCCCATGCAACGCAACCTGAAGTGTTCCACTCTGACCAGTCCCATTCCTTCGGCCGCTTGGGTTTATTCTCTGGAGTTTGTATCCTGCAGTCCCAGCAGCAGCAAAAACAGCTGCCAAAATCCTGGGAATATCTGCCTTGGAATCTCAACTACTGTGTGAAGCTGCTGCTCTCCAGTTTGAGACTTGTGTTTGCAAAGGAGATCTGTCCAACAACAACACTGAGAGAGGAAAAAAAGGAGGAAAAAGGGGTTTATATAACAGAATTAACAGAGTTGTTGCAATAGTAATGTGTAGCTAACAGGCAACTTTTCCTCCTCCTTCTCTGCACCCACCCCACCTCCTTCTCTAACAGCAATTTCATTTGTTTTTGTTTCCAAGCTTCTTTTACTGGCCACTCACACAGACCCGCTCCCTTTGTCTAATTTGGATCTTGAACTTCCATGCAACAGACTCTTGCTGTAACTGTAAATCTTTTTATGGCCCTTCTGTCTCTGAACTGTAAAAGCAATGCCACTGTAAGCTGCCTAAATGGGTCATAAATCCACTTAGTGCACTGAATGAGGGGAAAACTTTTTAAAGGAAAGAAGGGGAAAAAAAGGCAAACTAAGGTGGCTGGAGGGACACAAGGGAAAAAAACCCCAAGAATGTATTTGCTAAATGGAACCAAAATAACAGGAGTCAAAGGGAAAATATGAATGCTGGGGGGGGTAAAGGATGAAATAATGCGTCTTGGTGGTAAAACCAAACTGCTTCTGCAGGGCTGTGCAGTTCATTAACACTCAGCGATTTACGGGAGGACGTTGGTTGCCCTCTCCACTCCTCTTGGCACCAGCAGGATCTGGTAGCACCAGGAGAGGCTGTGAGACTGCTAACAGCTAATTGACTCTCTTTTTCCACTGGGTGGTCCAAGGACTGGTATCTGGGTCTAGTTCCAGTTCTTTTGCACTGCCTAACTCGCAGGTTTAGTTGTGGCTCTGTCTCAGTTTCTTCCATTCTGTGAAGGGGAGATAAAGATATTCCCCTTATTTGTAAAGTGTTTGGAGAGCTGCTTAAATGCCACCAGGGAGGGGCAGAACCGATTCCTGTGGCAGTCAGTAGCAACAGTTTAATTTGTTTCTCTGGAAGCAGAGCTGGCCCAAAATGGGCCACTTTTGTCTGTGTAATTTATTGAATTTGTCACCATGGTATCTGAGCTCTAAGAGTATTATCCAAATTCCACTGAATTCACTGAGTGTCTTTCCACTGCTTTCAATAAGTTTTGGATTTGACTCTAAAGTCACAAAAAAAAAAACCCCAAAAACACCCAAACCCAAACCTGAGGAATATGTCAAAAGAATGTAAGTGGGTGTGAGTTGAAATTGAGGAGTTTGGAGACGGGAGTATGCAGAACAGTAGCTATTTAAAGACCAACTTTGCTACTCAGTGTTCCCTTTTAATAGGGTTATATAAATACGTTCCCGTCTCGGTGCATGTGGAAAAACAGGCAGCGAGGTGAGACTCTATTGCTTTATTTCTTATGGGAAATACTGTGCACAGCTAAACCACCTCTTCCCCTTTCCTCACCCCCACCCACAGTCCCTGGAAGCCTTCAGCAGCTGCCTGCACTGTGAGGAGGCACATCCGGAGCACAGAGAGTTAAAGAGTTCACAGCCCTGCCCTGAAAATAAAACCCCTGTTTTCACTGCCTGCTCACTTCCCTTACAGACTCGATCTGAGCTTTGGCACTCAGCATGTCAGAATGGGAGGGGAGACTGGTTATGCCTTTTTATTATTATTATTATTATTATTATTATTATTATTATTATTATTATTATTATTATTATTATTATTATTATTTTACTGGTCTGCTCCCTTGGAAGGAAAAGGGAAGAGAAGAAAAATGTTCTTGCTCGGCTCTCTGCAAAGACCAAACAAGTCCCAGTGCAGCTGCCTCGGGCCAGGTGTGCCCCCACGGAAATCACTACCCAAGGGGGCACCTGTTGGCACCTCAAGTCCCATTCTCGGGACAAAAAGCCAGTGGCCAAAGAGGACTGCAAGATGAACCCTCTCTTTTTCACCAGTTCCACATGTACGGTGCGCTGACCACGAGCCCGGCTGAGGAGATTCTGATACTGTAACTTAAAAGAATCCTATTAAAATGATGGAAATCTTTGACTATGAAAACTGGGGTCTGCACCTGGATAGTAATTATGTTTCAAAGGAAATCCAGCTGGTATTTTATCGCTTATTGTCTCCGTTCACTCTGTGTACAAGAGCAATACAAGGGCTGGAATATTTCTTACCAGGAGACTTCCAAAAAGCTGTTTGCACTCTGTCAGGCCAATAAGCCACACAGACTTTTGCAATATTATATCAATTATGGGTGATAACTGGAACACACGCTTTTTAAAAAAACCTTCTTAAAAACACTGGTAGGGATTCTTGGAGCAAGCAAACTCCATCAGAGTCTGTGGAGCTCATGTGCCCAAAATGAGTTAAATCTTTGATGTCTGGAAAGTTTTACAACCACAGCTAAAGTCAAGGGGAGCTGATTTTTGCCGTCACCGTCAGCAGAGCAATGTGCTGCACTGGGGATTGAACCCTGCCTGCACGTGCAGGCTGGGGAGTGGGACACGGATGCCACAGGGTGCAGCACAGGACAGTTTTGGGGAATCCTCCGGCCGGGTCAGAACCAGCTCCAAGACAAAGACTCGTGTCCCTGTATTAACAACATCAGCCTTGAGCTGGATTAGGCCTGTCCCTGTGCAAACGACCATTTTATATTATCAAGAGCACATTTTAAGAAGAAAACTATAAAAATCTATCAGAATTGGATACTACCTTTAAAGATGCTGGGAATGCAACAACAGCCTTAAAATAAAATCACATCCAGCCAGAGCAACCTGATGACAAGGCAACCTTTCCCTCACTGCCAACTCAAGTGATTTTGTTAATTCTAGTGAATATATCACAAGGCTCAAGATGACTGATGCTTTCATTACTGCCTTGGCTTCAGCCATTAGGTGATTGTTATGAATCTCAACTTTCATTTTTTAAAGTTTTAGCTGTCACCATTCAAAGAAATGGTCTTAAAAATAAACAGTGAAAACTTAAAAGTAAGAAAGAGGGGGAAATGTAAGGTAATCCCTACGGAAAAGCAGAAGACAAATTAAAAAATGGTATTATAGTAATTATTTCTTACCTATCTTGAACTTTTAGGAGTGATGTTTGATGGCTGCAGCAGAGGTTACTGGCTGGCTGACAGCAGCAGTGTTACTGTAAATGAAACCCATGCAACAGGATTTGGCTACAGTCTACATTTGCTCTAAAGTTGTGCAACCTTTAGTACAGAACTAGGAAACAGTCACAGATTTAATTTACTTTTCACTTCTGATGCTCTCTGCATATTGTGGGGGATATGGTTTTGGCAAGGACTTTGCATTTATTAGCACGTATAAATTTACCAGGAATGTTTGGTCTTGCTGTTAAAGCTCAGATCTAGAAGACAGGAATATGTCAGAAGCTGAGTGTCATTTTTAAAAGCAGGCTTCAAACCCATGTATTTTGGTTTAAATACTTCACAAGTAAACCAACTGCACCTAAAACAGTTGAGAAGGCAGAAAGCAGACGTGACCTGAAATATTCTTTTTAAACACTTATTTAATTATTTCTGAGACTTGGAAGCCTTATTCATGGTTTCTACATATTTGGAATTGGGAATGCTGCTGTTAACTGCTCGTCATTGTTTCACGTGCCATCACCCAGATGCAAGGACAGATTTCTTTCTCCCAAACCAGACTGGAGAGAGCAGATTTACTGAAATGACTTGCAGAGTCATTCTTCAGCAGCTCAGGGGCAACAGAGGATGTTGGCACTTGGTCTCCTACCCACTCCTTCCGTGTCAACACCCCTGCAGGCACTGCAAGGCCAAGCACTGTGGGGTGTCGTGGGAGGTTCAGGTACGAGATTTCGCCAGGAACCAGCCTGTGTGACCCTGCCTAGCACAGGAAAGCCCAAACTCCACAGCAGAATTACGTGCCAGGGATCTGGACCTTGAGCTGTTCTGCTTGAACTCCCAGCTGTGAGATGGAGGAAGCAGCACTGCTAAGGCACAAACCACCAACAAAGGTGTAGTTCAGGTAACTCAGTCCGAGCATCACAACACCGCGCTGGGGGAGCTGGCCTGGACTCACCTGGTGTGTCTGAGCAGCAGCACGTGGTGCAGAGATCCTGGCTCAGGAACTTGGACCAAAACAGGGTGAAGAAGCTCTTCCACTTGTGAGGTGGCTCCTCCTCAGGTCTGGATAAGATCTGCTGTGTATCACTGCCCAGAGGGAGAACAGCACCACAGGAACGTCACCCTGGAGAGAAAAAAAAAAAAAATTGCAACAGACATTGAAAATATTCTTATTTCTGAAATTTTCAAAAAGATATTCAGAAGTGTGAAAGTTCAGAAAAGGCCTTTTATTCTTTCCTTCAGCAGGTATAGGAAACAAAAGAGATTTGGCTGGAAATTTGTGCCTAGCTCTGAGCTGCTCCTTTATTTCTGCTCGCTTTGCTTTGCTCCTCTTGGCAATGAGATAAAGAGAATTTATTGTGGGGTAAGCCTCAACTTTTTATTCCTATCAGTTGATTTTGGATCAGATTCCTAAATTCACATACACAAACCAAAGCAACTATTTCCATCCACACGTAACCTACCCGTGCTATTAAAGAGAAGAAGCCTCCTCTCAGCTTGAGGAGAACCTGCTGTCGGCAAACTCCTTCCCCTCTGAACCATAACCTTTGACTCTTCCTGTGGGGGAGAAGGCAGAAATGCAATCAGGTGCAGAATTCCAATACGTCCCTCTGGGGTGACAGACATCCAATTTCCAAGCAACCAGTAAAAAGTCCGTATGGAATTCCATCTTTAATATGAAGCAACAAGAAACAGGAAAACCCAACAGCGAACACATGCTGTGTGTTACTTCTGCCTGGGGGCTTGGGCCAGTGTCTGAGCCTTTCCAGGTGCTCTCTTCTCCACAGAGCACGAGCTGTGGGAAGGTATTATTATTATTATTATTATTATTATTATTATTATTATTATTATTTTAACTAAAAAAAATAGCTGCTTGGTCCATTTGAGAAGGGTATGGCTCCGAGACAGATGTGGAAATATTCTGAAAACACAACGGTCAGGCAGTGGAACACATCCAGGATTATATGAAACACTGAGCGAGTGGAAAACATTTATTTTCCCATCTCATATCCCACCACAAACTTGTATTTCACAAACTTATCTTCATATCTGCATTATAACTGAACGCTAATTGTGTTTTCTTCATATTTTTTTTTTTCAGTAGGTCAAAAATGTTCCAGTCTGGAGTCTCCACATTCATACCACAAAAAGTTGTTTTCTGCACCTCTGGCATGGGCTGAGCAGGCAGAGCCAGAGACACTGAGGGAGTGCAGGGACACACTGCAGGCCACGGGCCCCTGGAAATGAAGATGAAATGAGGCTCAGTTGTGTGCAGCACATTGATAAGATTTTGGCCCCCATTTCAGCGTGACCCAATAGGTTTAAATTGCTTCATTTCTCAGCCAGCCAAGAGCAAATGGGTGGTAGAAGTGATATGGCTGTTCACTGGAAATCGCCCTTGATTGATTTACCTTCTCCTCCCCGGCACTGCACGGGCTCAGTGTGAGGCTCAGGCACATAAATTACACGGAAAAGCCCTTTCGTGGTTGTGTACAGTCTATACATGTTGTCACCCCATCAGAGGAGAAGCTTTTATGAAGTATTAGCTCTAAGTGTATACAGAACAGAAATGATCATTTTTATTTGCTTGACAAAAGCTAAGTCACATTTCAAAGTAATAATTTTGAGTTAGAATCAAGTAGAACCAAGTAACTTTGATCATTTTTTTTTTTAAGTAAAGAAAGAAACAAACAGAAAATGCTGCTGCTGGTTATAAAAACAACAGGAGAATTTTTAGGAGTTATTTTGTTTGTTTTTTTAAGAAACTAATAAGAGCTGTGAAATTCAAAAAGACTTTTCAGTTTTCATTAGCAAGATTTCAACACTTTGCATTTGCTTTTGCCTTTTAGAAAGAAGATGCAAAGACATTTCATTTTAACGTGCTTGCAGAAAAAAAAATTAATTGCTACCAGCACTACTACATTGTTATTTCTGGGGGATGAGTAACAACAGATTGGAAAATTATTCACAAGAATCATTTGGGTGATTTATGTACTTTACTGTGATAGGAACAAGGACCTCATTTCAGGCTGTAATACTCACAGTGCTGTCCACAGATGGGTGTAGTGTTGAGAACAGTCACTTGAACCCAGACTGAAAAGAACTGAGAGTAAAACCTGGGAATAAAGCTTCGAGCCAAGGGGTGGTTTTGTCTCGGGTTTGTACCGCACAGGGAGCAGGGTCCTGACTCCAGACTGCATTTCCCAAGGAACACAGCCCTGACAGTCACAGAAATGCACAACAGAAACTGGTCACAGAGCAGGTCTCTGCTCCAGCCTGGCTGGAGTGCACGGGAGAATCCGCCTTTGGGTGGAAGAGGCTGTGAGAAGACAAGGGAGGAAAGGATTTTGCAGGCCTATGCTTAAGATTCATCAAAATTAGGCTTTAGATCAGGCAAATCTTTAGATTACCTCTTTTAGGTTATCCCAGTTTTTAGGACACCCAGAGTTCCTCTCGAAGTAATACCCCTCTCTAAGTAATATGCCTCAAATATCTATGTAATTTGTCTCCCATTTCCATCCTTAAGCTCAAAGCTTCAAAACTACTCCAACTACCCCAACTTGGTTTTTTCCTTACCCAAGCCAGCTGAGGGCAACAGAGACACCCCCCACCACCACCAAGGTCAGTATAGATTTACAAGATTCAGATCTATTTTAACATTGTAATGTCCCTTCAGTTCTGAAATCACCCCTGATTCTCTGGTTACTGTAAATAGTGCATAACCGCTGGCTGCAGAAACCCTGGAGAAAGTCAGAACGTGATAATTAACAGTTCCCAGCAAACTTCCACTCTTCATATCAGTATATGGCGAGGAAGGGAAATGAATATATTTTAAGCCTAAAATGTTCCTCGCCCCGTGCAATACGACCTCCTGCAGCACAGACACCTCCCCTGCAGAGCAGTGCCAGAAATCCCTGCCAGCGTCTCAGGATCCCTCCTGGTTCTCCCAAGCAAAGCCAGGCGAGGCAAAGCAGACGTGCCCCAGCCCTCGGGGCGCTGCCAGCTCAGCACAGCCCGGTTCCCCCGCAGGGCTGATGGGGGTCCCTCGTGCTCCCTCCCCTCGGGCCCTGTTCCAGCCGTTCTCCATCAGCTGTTCAAGCTCTCCCAGCTGGGGGACAGCAGGGACAGCAGGGAGGCTGGAGGAGGGACTCAGGAGGGGCATAATTAACAGGACAATTGGATGGGTTATGCCTCTCTGATTTCAATTAACCTGTGAACTTTGCAGTGCCGGGATCTCACGGTTACCAAACCAACTTCAGCAAAAACCAGCCGTGGTAGCTGGTTAATGCGAGGGCTCAAACAGCCTAGAGTTGGGATTGGATGAGTCTCTTCTCAGTCCACTTAATGCCCACTGAAATAAAAAGGAGTAACTCTGGATCTGATTATTGTATCAGAGCTCGAGTCTGATTTGTCCCTTTTTTGAATAAACTGCACAATTCATTAATGGGAGGAGAACGAAGCCAAAAGACCCAGAGAAATATATTAATGACATTAAGGACACAGGCATTCAAAGCTTGCAAAACAGATTCATGTATACAGACAGATAAATTAAAAACAAATCTTTGTTCAAGAAAGACTGAGATAAGCACAGAGCTGACATCAGAGAACCAACCAATCTAGATATGTTAAGAATAGAGCTTTCCATTATTTACTCATGTGTTTTAGAGAGCAGTTTTTAGTTTTAAAATTAGCCCAGTTTTAGTTTCAATACAAGGGTTTTTTTAAAAACCCTGTATGAACTACAAAGATTTCTGGTTTACAATAAAGCTACAATTAAATATTAATATAAATCAAAAGAATGCAAATTTTAAAAATAAACATATTTTGAATTATTCTACCTTTTAAATTCAGAAACTAGAGAGGCAAATCCTGGGTTTGCTGACCTTCATTTTCAATATAATTTTTTCACTTAAAATTTTGACCATTTCTGTTTGGTGGAAAAAGATTTAATTCTGCTATCACTTATAGGGCTGCAATGGGTACAGGATAACTGTTATCACTCTGTGTATTGGCTTAAATGAATTTGTTCTTAATATTTAAGAAACTATAAATTAGAACCAAAGCCGAACTTATGACAGCAGACCCTGCATTTTCACGGAGCTGCAGCTACAGCATCAGGTATGAGAGACACTGCAGGGTGTTGAAACAAAACCAAAGGCTCCAAAGCAAAAAAATACCAGGAAATGTGACCAGACTCGTAACATTTCAATCAGATGTGTTATCCTACAAGTCATTTCAAGACAATTTGAAAACAAAATCAATGTTGCTGATATGGATAATAAACCTCTCTCTACAAATGCATTAATAAAAGTATCAGTTTAAAAAGAAAAAATGCAGTAAGATTATAAATTTATTAAACAAAATCCATTGACTGAACAGTGCAGACTATCGTCACCCACTTCTAGGACTTTGTTATGCAGTTCTTCATAGCTTAAATAGCACAATTAATCAAACTAATTGCAAGCCTGCAAATTCTTTATTCGTAACAGTAAATAACTACACCTATTAAGTAACTTCTTTAATATAAATCTCACTGTTTAGGCTGATATTATCATGTGTTTTTCTCCTAACGGATTTAAAGTACGTGCAGTAAATAAGAGCCAAAGTCAAAGCTTTTTTAAAGCAAAATATGCAACTTTTTAATATTTCAGAAATTCCTTTTAGACACTTGAAGATGCTCACGTTCCAGCAGACTGTGGGAATGCCCTTCAGTTCCTTACCCATTGCCTGTCTAACAAAGCCTCATGTCCCAGTGATAGAAGCATCTGGCTCTTCTCTCCTAATCAATAATATTCAGCAAAAGTCCCTTCTTCCAGCAGCAGCATAAATTATCAGATATATGCAAATAGACTTGCTAATGTTAATTGCCAGGGCTGATTGGTGATTAATTTTTTGATTATGATCAATCATTCCACACGAATTTTAATAAGACATTCAAGGCAATCTGCAAATTGATAATAATTAGGGCTCCCGACCAGCAACGCACCCACAGCCGGCTCTGACACATCCCTGTGACTGAGCAACATGCCTGGAACAACAGGCTGCAGGTTGGAAAAGGGGGTGATCAAAGCCTCCTTTTTTGCCATTTTTAAGGTGAGACGGGCATGGTGTCCTCTAACACAACTGGCCACCTTCGTCGTGTCCCTCCTATGGTCAGAAATTCAATGGGAGTTTCATTTACATGACAGTTTGCAGACCTCCAGCCATGAAAACAACCCCAGGATCCCCAAAAAACCAACAGAGGAACATCTCTCAGAACACTGCTGCCAGCCCTGCAGGGAACATGGCCAGAGGCAAGACAGAATTTCAGGCCCTGCAAATCAAAAAAAGGGCCAAACAGAAGGTTCATGTAATGCCCTTTTTTTTTCCCCCCTAAAGCAGAGCAAGCAAAAGCATTCAATTCCCAGCAAGGAGAAGAGGAATGTTCTCCCTCTGTGACACTTGTTTGTGTACTTCACAAAGTTCCGATGTTGCTGTAAATATAACAGCTCAAAATGCAACATGATTAATAATATTTCCTTTCCAAGGGAACTCTCTTGCAAACATAAATATCCCCTCCCGACACTTTAAACCCAAACACTCTCGCTGTGCACCAACCAGAAAAGTGCGAGTGACTGGAAAGGGACACGAAGCTCTCCGGACCTGCAGGACAAGTGCTGGACTTTGCTCTCCATTCAGAATGGGCAGACGGACCTCGACACCTGCGAGGAGGAGCTCAGGAGTCATCACCTGCTGTCAGAAACGAGTGAACGCCAGTGAAGGACACAGGGGAGTAAATTAAGAGCACGTTGTATCTCAGCGTTGCCCTGTCATGTTCAACTAATATCCAAGCTTTTGAAATTCCCGTCCCCACGGCCTAAATTCTGATTTGCACAAAATACTCCTCTTCATGTGTCAAGAGTGGTGCAAAGGAGCTGGAATATAAATGAAAATAAATCCCTGAGGTCTACAATTCTTTTAGTTCTTTCAGTGCTGCCAAATGGACCATTTTATGATGAGGTCCCAGGTATTTGCTCTTTTATTTGAAGAGCTTGCAATTAGTGCAGTTCAAGTAGCTCAGCTTTTGTTTTTATTAAAAAGACAGAGTAGGACTGGCCCCTAATTTTATGTTAAATTTTCTGAACAGAAGTTAGGCTTCATTTGAATGTTATTTTGCACAGGAAATATCTTCTTCCTGAACATGTCATCTTTTCAACAAGAAACTGAAATGCGGTTCTAACAAAATGTGCAGCTTTAAGAGAAGCTTTTAAACAAATAGGAAAATATTTTCTTTTCCTCCAACAGTTTCAATAAGGAAACAAAAAAAAACCCCAAACCGTAAAGAAGAGTATTCTTGCTTTCTTTCCTATATAGCAAACAAGAAATGTTTTAAAATGACACATGTATACATGAGGTTTTTAAGTATAAAATGGCTTTTGTCTTGGCCCTTTTAAAAGCCTGGCTCTATTCTTGGCTTAGTCTTATAATTCTGATCCAAACTCAAGAATTTTAAGCAGTTATAGAGGGAAGTTGGTGGCACAGCAAGGACAGCGTCACAAGGAGCAAACATATATATACAACAGGGATATTTACCTTAGCCAAAACCAGCCCAGTTCTTTTCTGGTTGTCCCAGTTCAAGAACTCCCCTCCAGTAAGGGATTGATTCTACTGTTAAACTGATGTATTTGATAAATGAATTAGGTCCTTGCTTTTTAAGTTAACATTCCATTATTTTTTTTTTTAACTCTGCATATTTTTGTAAAATAAATTATTAAAAAATGCTTAAGTTCCCTTTGCAGCTGAGATCCCTCACTGTTCCCTTTATAAATCTCGTTCAGGAAAACTGAAATGCTGACACGTCTCTTGGATTTGGTCTGTCATTCCTCTCCAGCTCCTCGCACTTGTACAATTCACAAGGTCACGAGTACAAAATGTGCTTGTTAACTTACACAAGAATAAAGCTGTCAGATGGGCTGAGGGCTCCTTGTGTACCAGTTTAGTGAAATATGATTATCCAAGCTGTAAAATGGATAAACCTATTAAATTAATAAATCTGCTGCCCTGAAGGCTACGACTGATGTCGCTGCCTTACCTACAAGGCACCTCTTCTTAAATTAATACTTGATAAAGGAATAAATCTTTTAAGGACACATACTAAAAGCTTTGCATTGAAGAGTTATCTTTTGTGTTACAAACTGTAAGTACTTTTTATTACTGCAATGGATCTAAGCGAGAGAAAATGAATTCCAGAAAAAGAAAAGGAATCTTAGAAAAATGTTATTACCCAGCTAACACTGTGGGCTGCTTCTTATCTGTACACAACTAATCACATCCCTGTTTCTTTTTTTTATTCTAATGCGTGTGGATTTTAGTGCTCGTGAAAGTGAAGGATAATTAGTAGGGCAGTGGGTAAAGTGGAAGGGCAGTGCCTTATCAAAGGCAGATTGGGTCAGCTCCACACGGGCAGAAGAAATCATGATTCTCCTCGTTCGGCTGCTTTGATTTATTTCTCTGAAGGTCCAACAATGAAGTTTCACATCAGGGGAGAGAGAGGGGAAAAGACTTTCAGAGGGTTCATCCTTCTCGACTTCTTAGAAAGCCTTTAGCATGTTGTGTTTGTTAGGGTACAATATCCCTGTTCCTTATTATTATTAACGACCTATTACACCGACATCCTCACAGAAACAAAAATGAACTCGCCAGGGCACCAACCAAATACATGGCAAGACGACATCTCTGTCGCTGAGGTTTCACAGTCTAAAGTCTAAAAATCAAAAAGTGGAAGGGAAATGAGCACAGACACGCAAAAGGGGCTGCTTTAAGATCACATGGTAACGGAGCAGCAAAAATATGGAAGAGAAAACAGACTCCCCGATCCAGCCCCGGAGCCGCCGATAAACTCGTGCTGCAACAACGTTAAAAAGGAGACAGAAATAGAATCTCAGCGCATCCAAAGGCATCCAACAACGTGCTCAAAACTCAGAAGTGAATTTGTAAAAGGAAACAGGAAATGAAAACTAAAGAGGGTTGACATGATTACGGGGTGTTAATAAGAAAAGACATAAGCCAGGGGCCTTGATGTACAACTAGACAACAAGAGGTTACATTTGGAGTCAGGGTCTATGCTAATTTGCAAACTTGGGTCCGTTTCATTAAGTGAGCTGAGAGACAGGCTGTCTCAGTCCAGCAGAGAGGGATCTCATTATCCATGTAGGGAGCAAGAGATAAGAATCTTTTAATAATTGCTGGGACTTTTTTTTTATGATGATATGGAATGCCAATTTATGCCTCTCCACTCCATGTGGATGAAAACCAGCCCCCCTCCTGGCTGTGGCCATTAGGACAGGGAGGGAAAACAGAGACTAATATGTTTGCCCGGGAGACCAATGCAACAAAACTCCATTAAATGCACTTCATATTGGGAACATGTTTGTTTACAGTGCATGGAATACTTTGCCAAGGCTTTTTATTTAATTAATAATAGGCACAGCTGTAGGATTTAGGTCCAACTCTAACCCCCTGCCAGTGGGTAGGACTGCTACTGACAAGCACCCCTTGGATCAAACCCTTCACTTCATTCCTTCTTAAGGACTGGCTCTGAATCCTTCGGAAACCTTCGGAAAAAGCTGAAGAGCACACATGCCTTTTGGCAGAAGCACTGTTTTCGGTCCCCTCTTGTCCCTCTGCGAAAGACATCCACTGCAACCACGAGAGAGAAGGTTTGTACAGCTCTTCCCTTCCCTGCCTGCCTCACACCGTGCACACCACAGAGTTTGGGACAGGGACAAGTTCAGTCCATGAGGGACCAATTTTGAGAGACTTGAACTTTTCACACGACAGTACCAAACACAACTGTGACCAGTCTTTAAAAGCACTGGCAAAGTCAGACGGGGTCTCGTGCTCGTGTTTTACTCTGCTAAAAGCTCAGATATAGATGCAATAACTTACCAAAACCACGTTAATGGAATTTAACTTTGAAGAGTAAACTTTTCCCTCTGCCCAAACTTACACTACAGGGAAAGGAAGAAGCAAAACTGTTTCCACAGCGAGATCTGCTCATTTGCTTGAAGTCCCTGAGTTGGACTGTACATCAGTGCTGGAAAACATTGTCCAGGGAACTCTGAAGCCATGCTTATCTCTAAAGCTGGCTGCAGGATTTGTTTTTATGCATTGGGTCAACCTAAGGACTGTGTACAACTTCTCTATCTCCTCAACAAGAACTAAATTATGCGCTTCTCTTCAGCTGACCTTGCCTCTCTTTCCAGTTTCTTGCTGCTCACGAACCATTTATAATTTTCCATATGCTCCTTTACCATTGGAAACAATTTGGCCAGTGTCTTTTGCGAAAGGAACGCCCAGCCTTCACTTTGCAGGCAAGACTGGAGAAAGGAGGACTGGCAAAATGGAAGCTGACTTTTCTGGATAAAAAGCTCATGTTCTGGACCCTTCATTCGATAGGAACAACTAAAATAATCAGCTATATGGGCACAGATACTCACCCAGGATGATGAAAGTGCCTTCTGCAAGTACTTTATAATATTTACATTTAAGGAAAAACCATTTACTTTTTTGCTTTTGAATTAAATCACTAAATTTCAGCCTGGGTATTTAAAGATAAAAACTAAACTTCATAATGTGACACTCCTAAGGCATCATGCTGGCTGCTCTGCTCTCTTCTGTCTCCTGTTCACGTGTTCCTGTTGTTGAGTTGGAAAATGTGTATCCAGGTTACCTTGGTTTGAATTTATTTGCAAAGTATTGAGATAAAAGTCCAGCTGTAATATAATTAGAATTAAGTAGGTTAATAGGCTCCAGATTTTTTAAAACATATTAAAAGGAGATCTCTCTCTCCCTCTCTCTCTGCTTATTTCTCATAATTGCAACATGAATTTAAGGTTCTATAAAATTAATAGAATGCTGGCTCTAGAGACTGAAGTCTCCTACACAGGCAGACAGACAGCCTGTCCCTGCCGGTGCCCCCAGCTGTGGCCGTAACCCTGCACACGATAACAACTGGTTTACCTCTGGGCAATCTCATTTACTGACCCTTTAAGAGGGATGTTAAAAGACCAGTTGCAGCTAATAATGTGTAGTGCTTTCTGTGAGCTCAGTCCTTGACCACAGAGAGAAGATTTTAAATTGCTCACTTCATTACGTGCCACAGAAAATCTGAGAGAAAATCACTGAATTACTGAATATATAGATATAGATGATCTAAAGGTAGATAGACATTGATACACACATAGAGGGAGATTTGCAAGCTGGAAGTACAGATATGGCAAAGTCACCTTTAACCTACAATGGGTATGGTTTGCTTTCTTGGTTTAGGGGGTTTTGGTAAACTTACGTAGTCAAACCCGTTTCCTTGTCCCGTTTCCTCGTGAGGTACTTTTGGCCCGATGCTGGTGGCCAAACAAGCCAGGGCGGACTGGACCACAGCCTGGAGCTGTCACAGCCACTGTGCCGTGGCCCTGAGGCTCTGAAAGGGCTGTATTGTGCATCTTGGTCCACTTGGGAAAAAAATCTCCTGCTTTCTGTGCCCTCATTTCCCAAATAGCTGTGGCTGGAGCGGGAGGCAGTGCCTGTGTGCTGGGAGCACAGGAGGAGACAGAAAAGAAGGCTCTTGTCAGCAGCTCCTGCAGAGGAGACATTCCACCCAGCCACATACCTGGGCCACGCAGCAGTAAAACAGAGCTGTGCACACAAGCATATTCACTCAAGTGTAGGATATGATATAATTATAGCCAATTAAACCATTTTCCCGAAGATGCTTTTTAGAAATCAAGTTGTTACCTATTCATCAGGCTGTCAGTAAACACATCTCTCTCACATACAACATGTTTAACTTCTGCTCATGTTACATTACTCATACACAATCCTTGTGGTAATTGATGACACCTCTATCAGTTCCCAGCTTTTCCAAGGCCCTGCAAACAAACAAAATTATTAATAATTGAGGGGATTATCCTTTATCCATTTCAGACTGGTTAGGTTCAGTTTGTTTGATTGCTTTTTCTTACTATTTCTGTATTCAACACAGCTCCTGGAGGTGGGCATGGAGTCCCTCTGACCCCAGTCCTGGGAAATGTTCGGTCACGCCAGCACCCTGAGGCAAGGGGACAGAGAACATCCAAGAATTGAGAAGTTCAGCTTTATGAGGCTCAAGGTTTGCTTTGCTAAGTGTGCATTCAGACTAATTACTGTCGCTTCACAGATGCAAATACATATACGTGCTCATCTCGGTTCATAAACACACTTATTTTTGACTATATGTATATACATACACATTCACACGTTCTGTAAGTGCATACAAGCCAGCCCTGGGCCTGCAGCCCAGCTGATTCCAGCTCTGAGGGTTATGTTAGTTCTGGCTCAGTTTTCTGAAGTTGTGTCTCCATTTCCCCCTGGCATCAGGCAGTTCTTCCAGAGGCAGTTAGTGCTGCAGTCACAGAAGAGGAATGATGTGTTGCCTGGGTCTGAAATGTCAAGTGGACTGATGGGAAGTGCGTTCTGTGATGTTCACGCAATGGCTTCACGAAAATCCAGCGTGCGAAGCTGAAAGGCTTTCCTAGCCCCTCTACAACCTGGGCTTTTCCTCAGCATCTACCAGCCAGACCTGCTTTAATCCATCACAAACAGCTTCTGTCTTTATCCTAAATAAGTCACGGAGCTTAAACAATGTTATTTAACCTCCCGTGCCCTCTCCCCATATTTCTACCGGTGCCAAACACCCGTAAACTCATTCCAAAAAGCCACACGTTACCCAACCAATGCTGCCTAAGGAAAGCATTCAGGAGTGTTTATGGGGCAGCTGAAGTGTAATGATTTAGTAGATGTTTATAAATGTTTATACTGTACAGATTAACATTCCCCAGGGGGCCTGTAATGAAGAGAGTGCTCCAACTGGAATCAAACCAGCCAGCCTGGGCTGAATGAGCATGAATGAATCCTGCTGGCCTACCCTCACGAGCTGTTTACTCAGTTCGGGCGGATTTCCTCCAGCCATGCTCCTTTGGCATTTTATTTTGGAATCCGGTCTCAGAAGGAGCACAGTTTGGAAACAAGTTAGAAAATCCAGCCTGTCACTTGGATCGTTACAACCATTCACAAATTGCACCAGACAAAAGAACAAAGAGCCCAACCCTTGTGCTGTGGAAGTGGAGGCTGAAACTCCCAGTGACTTCAAAGGGAATTGGGTCTCACTCTCAGAACGTGGTTTTCAAACATCACATCCAAGTGTAAACACTGAAAATCATATTAAAGCAACTAAGTCCTGCGACTGGAGCAGGAGCAGGGCCTTAGTGTTTGCAAAGTTTTGTGTTAGGTCACTGTGTTTACAAATCATGACTTGAGATGGTGTGACGTTGTGCTGGAGGTTCCCAGAAATGGCTGATGAAAGAAACACTGAACTCCTGTGGTGAACAGCTCCACCAAACACCCACCTGATGGGGATGGACAACTTTTATGCAGAGTAAGAGAATGAACAACTTCAGTTTGTTCAGTCATGGCTCAAAGAGTAAAAATATCTGTCCTGGTGTTGGGATTCATGCAATGGGTCTCAAATCGCCACAGCTTTAACAACATGAACACCAAACCCAAAAGTAAGGCTGGGAACTGGTGGGTGAAGCTGGGCCTTCCTTGAGGTCTCAGAAGCAATGAGCAACCAGGTTTTAAAAGAGCCTAACAGCAGGGATCACCCTGGGAAGTATGAGAGAAAGATGGTTTCTTTTGGGCATGATGCCAGGTGGAAAACATCAGCCTATGAAATCATTAGTAGAGAAACAAACCCCTCTGGAATTCTCCTGTGGTCAGGAGAGAAAGTCTTTATATATGGCACATGTGTATATTCAGAGAGTGAATCACCTCAAGGGGGCCAGGGAAGGGTGGGAAGCAAAGAGAAAGGATCGTGGCATAGCCACAGTCAGCATGGGCCAAAAAATGTGGCCAAAACCACCAAGGAGAGTAAACTGTATGTTCAAGAGGGGAATACCACTGCCAGTGGATTTCTGCAGACAGTCTTCTTTAAACAGTGCTTTTTTTTGCTGCTGTGATAAGATTTCTCACTTCTCCAAAAAATTATCCTACCTCTGGCTCTGACAGTGACTTGCCTGCACAGGAAAAACAGCAGCACGATGAATTACAGGTGTTCTCAAAATAAAATACACAGTTTTCCTTGCAAACTCTTAAACCACAGCACCGGAGGCTGAAAATGTCTGCTGTGATTCTGCAGCCTCTCCAATGGATCAGACAGATGGGCAGAGCTCAAGACATAAAATTTCTTTCAATGGGTTTCTGAGATGTTTTTAAAGGCTCAAAATAAGTTTGCTTTACATCCTGGATGGAGGCACTGGACAAAGGTAATTTTGTCTGCAGTGGTTTATTTGCCCACCTCACGAAGCTGTCTCAGCTCCTTACAGTGTTTGGCAAACACTCCTGGTGCAAGTTCTACTCTGTAACCCCACTTGGGTCTTTACAGCTGTGGAAAAGACAGATATTTGAAATCTTCTAGAGCGCTCTAACCATCAGGTAATTAGCTGTAGCAGACTTACAAAGTAGGGAAGGCTCACGAGAGCTCTGAAACGAAAGCACAAACTGCCTCCTGGAACTAATTTTAGACTGGCTTGAAGTATTTAATCCTGCAAATTATTGCCAGTGAGGAAACATCAAGGTACTGCTGGATCTTAATAGTGGCAAACCAGCAGGAGGGGCTCACCCCGAGCTGCCTCCTGCTGATGGCTAAGCAATCAGACATGCTTTACACCCCTCACAAGGTGCAGGGGCAGCTAAGTTTTGTTCCCACTGATTTGCAAAGTGGCCTGGAATTGTTCCTCTCTTGTGTTTGGAAAGGAGCCTTTGTCAGCAAGGCACATTCAGCCCTACTTTGCAAACAGCAGAGGAAGGGAAGAGGAGAACAAACACCGGGGGTGCAGACAGCACTCACCACTGCATCCCCACGGACCCCTCTTCCATGGATTCCATCCTTTAGAGGGCAGGGAAGGGGTCGTGCAGGGCCACAAGGAGCAGAGTGCTTTACTCGTTCCTAACCAGGACCTGTTCTGATTTGGAAAGATGCCTTTCTGATTCCTTGCTCAGCTCCTGAGTGCTCATTAATGAGGCTGAGGAGATCGGATTTATTCTTTCATCCCTCCAGGAGTCAGCTTTTCCTGGGTGAAGTGGAGAAAGTAAATGTCAACCTTGTGAGGACTGTTTTTAGGAATAAGAAGTGGCAGATATGGGACTAGAAACCAGCTTCTTAAGTTGTTAAGAGCTATTTGCCCTCAAAAAGATCTTCAGATTTGCATCAGACACCATGTGAGGGAATTAGGAAACTCCATGTGTCTTTCCACTGAGAAGGTACTCAAGAATCCTGTTGCTGTGGATGGTTAAAAAAAGTTTCCTTTATTTTCCTGACAGAATTTATTCACAGCCAATTAATACCCCTTTGTTCTTGTGCCAAAATATTCTTTTATCCATAATAAGTAGTCTGTCTAGCTCTGTGCAAGCTCTACGCTTGAGTGCTGCAGAACCAAGGAGTTCCCTCTTCCACGAGCCATAGGAAGAAATGTTAATAACAGAACGTGCTGTAATATCCCATGCAAATTTTGCAGGAGCCCATCCAGGTGTGTACAAGAATCCAGGTACTAATTTCAAAGCTGTTTCTACTATCGGCTTTCCCCGATGGAAAGATTTGCTCGTCATTTAAAACCAAAGGAGAGGCAGCAACCTACATTTTAATACTTACTTGAAAATTGTTTCCCAGATAGGAGAGTTGCAGTGTCTCCTCCTTTCCAAAACTCACCAGGGACCAAGAAGCATCTCTTCTGTAGAGCCAAGATTTAAGATCCTGAACATTTCATTGAACAACAAGCATTTTGGAATTCACATTTTGTTTCTTTGTAGGCACAGGTATCCTTTTGCACATGCACTGCTTATATCTGCAAGACCAAGTGATCGAATATCAGAACTAAGGTTAACCATAAACCCTTATTCATCTGCATCATGATTCATCCTCTAAGTATTGGATTATGTCTTGTTTTCCACCAGATTCTACCTCAGGATGGACAGTGTTCACTTAATAAGCAGATATTCAATAGTTTGTTACAATGTCATTTTTCAGCATGTGGCTTGAGGTTTTATTTACCACATACTATTCCAAACCTGCTTGGAAGACACAATTGGTGATTTTCCTGTGAGCTTTTCTAGGGCTCTTATCAGGAAGGCATATGAATGCATCTGAGTGATCCACGACGCTCATTTCTTCTAACAACACCCTGGAAAATGAGAGGATATTATTATTCTTGTTTAACAGATGGGAAACTGAAACACAAAGAGATTCAGGTCAAAACATTCTGCTTTCGGTGGGTACCCAAACTGAGATGTCTGGGAATTGATTTCTCAGAATTTTTAACGTTATGCAGCATCACATGTCAGGAGAACTGGCACTGAAGGTGTGCTCTGCAAATGGGAACACAAAATCAAATTAATAACCAGTTGGGAAGAATTTAAATTGACTTCTCTGAGACTTGGTGAGAGCTTTGCAGGATTCAGATGCCCTAGCCATGAGATCCCTCATTTTCTTTTCAATGCCCTCCCTTTTACTACGCTTTCCCTGTTTCCACAGCAAATACAGGCAAAGTCCACCAGAAACCAGACTCCTCCTCTACCCAGCTTTGACTCATCTCCTGAGCTGCTCCACCTTCTGAGGGGAATGAGAGCAGGGTCCTTCTCTAAATATAGCACATGGTCATGTAATTAAAGACTAGACCAAACACAGGTACAAAAGGAAGCCAAATAAACGCTTTGCAGGAAACCCTAATTTCATGAATTCCCGACACCCTTTTCTAAATAATAAGCTTTTCAAGGAGAACACTGTCTCCATTTTACATATGTATACATAAAAATGTAAATTTTTATACAAGTGTAATTTTTAATTAAAATATAAATTCTTATATATATATATTTATATAGATGATATATACAATATATAGGATAGGAATGTTATTATATAAGTGTAATCATATAAACTTACGTATATTTATATTCTTGTTCCTGAATAATAATCAGCTGAATTTTTCCAAAGCCTGGAAGAGGTATCTGGCATGGTATACTAAGCCCAAATGATTAAAGTTTTCAAGTTACAATTAGAGGTGATCAAAATCTGCCCAATAGGTTTCAGTTCGGCATTTTGACTGCGTCTTTCTGTTTCAGAGAATCGGGATGTACGTGCCTGGGCAAATCAAAACCATTCGTACTTTATAATATTCACTGCTGAAGGAATATGTAGAAGCAGGTCTCCAAAATTCCAGTATTCGGGAAATTCAGTTATTTCATAATTTCATTTCATTCTGAATCGAGAGAACACCTATGCCTCCCTTGCCTCAAACTTGGAAACTCCCCTTGAAATTTTATTTGTGTTGGGTTTAAATTGTTCTAAATAAATCAACCAGAGCTGATACCAGCACGGGAAATTTCAGTGTGAATGTTTGGAGCTTGACAGAGTTACAAGGAAATAAAGAAGCCTGGAAAGTTTCAAGCAATCCTTCTTACAGGTACATCACCAGCTATTTTTAAAATACCACTGCAGTAGCACCTAAATTTTGTTAGCAAAAACTTATTAAATGTGTTATGTGTTATTTTCAGTGCAGTGATAGTCAGGAGTATATCCTCATTTTCCAGGTGCTCTTCTGCCTCTCCCATTTAGACCTAACAGAGCGAGGAGGGGAGCTCTGCCCTTCCCTCAGCCACCGGCCTCTCTCACTTCATACACTCATGAAAAAAGACCCCAATCGGAGCTTTTTGAATCTAAAGGACCCACCTGTGGAAGAAGGAGCAGCAGCTCCGAGTTTCCCACACAGGGCAGAGCCAGCCCACCTGCAGCTCCCACACCAGTAACACTTGTGAGAACACAGAGGGGACTGCTAAGAGTGGAATCCAGGGTTCAGGACAAGCAACTGCCATGGGAAAGCTGGGCAATCTGGCCTTTGCACCGACTAATGTTTTGTTCTTTGTTTTCTTATCAAGGGGACAAGGAATTCAACTCTGATGCCTTTGAAGGACACACTGGGGATTGTGTGAATTTTGGGCTTCTCCTGGTTCACAGAGGATCAGTCAGGACTTCATGAGACCTGTCCGGGCAAAACCCCCCTATGTGAGGATCTTCTCTTTGGAAGGGAGTGAGAGATCAGGCTCCAGCCCTGAGCTGAGAGCAGCTCTTTCCCTGGAGCTCGGCAGTGGGAAGGGCTCAGGCAGGAGGAATTCCCCTGTCAGGAGGGCTGTGACTCACTCGGACTCTTCAGATGGAGGGGCCGTCCGTGTGGCTGGATGGGTCAGAGAAGGGCCCTGGCAGAGCTCCCTCTGTCACACACTCAGTGTCACACACACAGTTTCACACACACAGTGTCACACTCAGTGTCACACACACAGTGTCACACACTCAGTGTCACACACACAGTGTCACACACACAGTGTCACACACTCAGTGTCACACACACAGTGTCACACACACAGTGTCACACACACAGTTTCACACACACAGTGTCACACACACAATGTCACACTC